>CAWUFW010008771.1:600000-851005 GCA_963921515.1 Calotriton arnoldi
ACACCATGGCACCACACAAAATGCCAAAATTCACTGATGCAGAGCTTGCAGTCATGGTAGATGAGATAATAAGAGTTGAACCACAACTCTATGGCAACATGGTCCAACACACCCCATTAGCCACAAGAACCCAAATGTGGGTGAGGATAGTCAATAAGGTCAATGCAGTAGGGACCACCCCCCGCAACAAGCAGGAAATACAGAAGCAGTGGCATGACCTGAAGACCGTGGTGAAGAGGAAGAGGGCCAAGAACCGTCAGCTGGCTGACGGGACTGGTGGAGGCACTCCCATCCCACCCAAACCATACAGTCCGTGGGAGGAGAAGGTCCTTGGAATCCTACATCCAGAGAGTCTTGAAGGAATCCGCGGGGGACTGGAAGCTGGTAAGTACAAACCAATGTATATCATCACATTGCCATGTACCGTCTTGCACAAATTCAAACCTACAACCCCTAGGCCAAAGGACATTCGTCTGACCCACAATACCCAAAACAGGTCACACAGATGTAAGCACCACTAAACCTGAAAAAGCACAAAGCTAAACAAAACCAACTGGGATGCATGTGTACAGACAAAAAGCACTACAACTCCCAACAGGCCCCCTCTCCCACCCCTCAGCAGGATGGAGCACCCCACCCAGAAGCATGTGTCAGCCATTGAATGCACCCCCACCACCTAACAGGTAGGTAGCCATCTTCACAGGGATGGGGAATGTGTATCTGGAGGCAGCACTACAACTCCCAACAGGCCCCCTCTCCCACCCCTCAGCAGGATGGAGCACCCCACCCAGAAGCATGTGTCAGCCATTGAACGCTCCCCCACCACCTAACAGGTAGGTAGCCATCTTCACAGGGATGGGGAATGTGTATCTGGAGGCAGCACTACAACTCCCAACAGGCCCCCTCTCCCACCCCTCAGCAGGATGGAGCACCCCACCCAGAAGCATGTGTCAGCCATTGAACGCTCCCCCACCACCTAACAGGTAGGTAGCCATCTTCACAGGGATGGGGAATGTGTATCTGGAGGCAGCACTACAACTCCCAACAGGCCCCCTCTCCCACCCCTCAGCAGGATGGAGCACCCCACCCAGAAGCATGTGTCAGCCATTGAACGCACCCCCACCACCTAACAGGTAGGTAGCCATCTTCACAGGGATGGGGAATGTGTATCTGGAGGCAGCACTACAACTCCCAACAGGCCCCCTCTCCCACCCCTCAGCAGGATGGAGCACCCCACCCAGAAGCATGTGTCAGCCATTGAACGCACCCCCACCACCTAACAGGTAGGTAGCCATCTTCACAGGGATGGGGAATGTGTATCTGGAGGCAGCACTACAACTCCCAACAGGCCCCCTCTCCCACCCCTCAGCAGGATGGAGCACCCCACCCAGAAGCATGTGTCTGTAAGTAAAACCCAAAGTGACACTGCACAGGTAATCAGACAGTGCATGTACACCACCATCACTCAACAAAAGCATTGGGAGACATGACAACATGAGGCTCTACTTCACCCAAAAATAGAAAAGTAAAGCACAGCCATTGACAGGATGCAGACAGCTCAGCATACGTAACTGTGACAGAAACAGAACTGTGACTCTCAACAAATATGTCCAAGTAAACGGGCCTCTGACATGCATCACCCAGACTTCCCTCTGTAGCGTACATGGGAGCTGATTATGAAGGACCATGGGAAAACCAAACTAGCATGGTCTGCTGTATAAAGAAATACAAGCACAGGACATGTCAACGGTATGCATGTGATGACAATGGCTAGTCCATGCACACAGGTAATGTCTGCCAGGCAGAGTGATCAGCAAAGATGCTGAACATCAACTTGTAGTCATGCCAGTTGTCAGATGACAACCTCACATTGATATCACCAATACTAGACGTGTGGCATGCTAACCAATCACAGGTCATACCATTGTGAAATGATGAATGTAACTCCACTTCATGGCATGAGGCACATCACTGTGCAGACATACAATGTGTGAAAAAGGCAACTGTGTGTAGCATAACATGTAAATAAGAGACATCAAACACAGCAACCCTGAGGTGTGTAAGGCAATTACCATCTACTTCCTGTCCCACAGGTGACCAACAACTGACTGCAGAGGACGACAACCTCAACCAGCACAGCCAGTCACCAGCTCCCGAACATCTCCCCTCGGATGCAGACTCCCTGGATAATGAGGAGGAGGAGGACCAACCCAGACCATCTGGTGTGGCAGGGCGTAATGTGTCCCAGGACCCCACAGCCCCACCACCCTCAGCAACAACATCAACGCAGAGCCCTGCTGCAACGACCTGTGCCACCACCACCACCTCCACCACCACAACCACTACCACTGCTGCCTGCAACACTTGCCCTGCTCCACAGGCCAACCAGACCACAACAACTGCGGAGGTACGGGAGAGTAGGCCGGTGCCCACAGGAGGGAGGCAACAGGGCCGTGACAGCAGGCCAGGTGTGAGGACAAGGCTGACCCAAAGGGAAGAAGACCCTGCCACTGAATCACTGGAACACATTCACAGAGTTGTGGGGGCCTATGAACACGCCCAGGGACAGTTGAGGCAGGCTCAGCAGGATGCCCATGAGCAACAACAGATGCTGCGCTCAATTGACAACCGCATGGGCCAACTCGTGGCCTGCATGGGCCAAATCAGGGATCTCCTGGGCCAGCTAGTGGGGGTCCTCAGGGCCAGGCATGCAGCACCGCCAACACCTACAGCTCCCTCCGTTGTGCCGCAGGATGACAGACCCCCACCCTCCCCTGCATCCAGCGAGCATGGGGACTCATCAGACACCACTGGCCATGCACCTGTGTCCCCCCCTGCCAAAAGAGCAAAATCATTGGGAGCATCCCGTGGCAAAGCACCTGGCAAAAGCCAGTCAAGTAGCCAGCCATGATGGCACCCCTCTACACCCTGCTGTGTACCCTGCAGACTGTCCCCACACACAATGGCGTGGGAATGGCAAATGACTGTTGGACTGTGTTGCCATACTGATCTAGTGTATACTCTATTGTCTCATCTACCATCACTGACAAATCTGTTATTCACCATTCACAAATCTGTCAATATCCACATCTACATCACATGTATCCACTGTAAATAAACACTAATAACGCACCAATGTAGTTGTCACTGTTCCATGTTCATCACAGTATGTTAACTCACACCCATGATTACAATGTCACAGGAGCAGGGATACTCCGCAGGCAAGTAGAGGCTGAAGGGACCTAGGAAAACACAACAGAACATCAGTTGCTACTCAGGTGGCGGACTAACAACCATCTCACAACACAGCACATCAAGGTACGACAATCTGCACATGTCACAAGGAGCAACTGTACCAACATAGACATCAAGTAGCTGTGTCAAAAGATCCATTGCCATACACACCTGCAGCCAGCACTGACTCTGCAACATGCTGTAGTCACAAAACTCACATACACATATTCACCAAGCACAACATCATCAGACAACAGCCAGTATTGACATTGCCACTGACCATCAAGTGAAGTAGTTGTTGATGAGCTGCTGACGCTGTCCAACACCTTCCTCCTCTCCACTATCCTCGTCACTTGACGTTTGGGTGTTTGCAGGTGGGGGCTGTGGCTGGTCATCATCATCCTGGATTAAGGGGATCCCCTTCCGCACGGCCAGGTTGTGTAGCATGCAGCATGCTACCACTATCTGACACACCTTGACGGGTGAGTACTGCAGAGCCCCTCCGGTCTTGTCGAGGCATCGAAAACGCGATTTCAGGAGTCCAAATGTTCGCTCAATGACCCGACGTGTCCTCCCATGGGCATTGTTGTAGCGCACTTCAGCTGGTGTCCTGGGATTGCAAAGTGGACTCAGCAACCAAGGTCCGTTGGGATATGCAGAGTCACCTAAGTGTGAAAGACACATACAGATTGAGTGTCTGACATGTGTCCGAGGACAGCATGGCACACAAACAGCACACGACTCGACCCTTTGTACTCACCCACAATCCATGCCCGCTCCGGTGCCAGATTGGCCATCAGCTGTGGTAAAATGCTGTTGCGCATTATGTGTGAATCGTGGGCTGATCCTGGAAACTTTGCACAGACGTGTGAGATGACCATATCTGCCTGGCACACCACCTGCACATTGATGGAATGATAATGTTTCCTATTTCGGTAAATATGCTCCCGTGCTTGGGGTGGAATCAGGGAAACATGTGTGCCATCTATTGCACCAACTACATTAGGAACGTGTCCAAGTGCATAAAATTCGCCCTTCACATCCGCCAACTCATGCCGCCTGGGGAAATGTATGAATTGGTCCCTGTGTTGCATCATAGCCAACAGGACATCACGTAGCACCATGCTGAATGTTGGTTGGGACATCCCCTGCAATGCCCACAGTTTGCTGGAAGGATCCCGTAGCCACGAAATGTAGGAATGCCATCACCTTTGCCGTTGGCGTGAGTGCTGTTGGGTATGTCCTGCGTGGAAGCAGGTGTGGCTCCAATAGTGCACAAAGTTCCAGGAGGTTTGTCCGATCCAGACGGAATCGCCTTATGATGTCGGTATCCTCCATGTTAGCCAGCAGGGTGAAGGTACGAAACACATTAGGTCGCCTCCTAGGTGAGATGAAAGGGGACACGTCATAGCAACATAAATTAGGATGTGCACAAATTCATAAAGTCTGTCTTGTCACGGCGCTAACATTGACTGTCATCCCTGAAAGCACACATTGCAATTCAGTGTTGTCCCAACATGAGACAGATTAATTGTACAACTGTCATGGATGTGCACAGTCAGTGGACACAATACGAACACTGTCTATGTGAATGCCAAGAGTCACATATCGAGCTGAGGTGGACTCAGCCTTGGGTGTACATGACACAGGACATGTGTGAAGCAGAGACACTGCTGGCTTCCACGTTGCTGCTGTACCTGCCACACCTCCTTGGACAATAATTGCAGGGGACACATCAACAACACAATGTGGATGGATCATTGGGATTGTCTTTGTACTCAGTGCCACTTCGAACACACTCAAATTCAATGACATTCACATCCCAAACCCATACATGTGCCAATGTCATCAGTACACAGGCCATATCTGCTGCTGACTTGAATACAAAGTCGGACAGTGACAGATGATGTCACGCCTGTGCAGAGTATGTGTACCACTGTAACAGGCCACCATTACCCCACTGCCCAATACTCTCTACAAGCACACAGATAGCCAATGTGGCACACATTAACAATAGATGAGGGACGTGATCAGCAGGGCCTGTATGCACCCTTAATCTTCCCCCATTTTGGACATTTACATGCAGCATCAAGGAGGGACTGCCCAAGGACACATGTGCACCACAACGCATACCTTGGTGATACACATCCAGCTGTTTCAAGACACAACATTGCCACAACACAAACATACAACACTACATGGACAACGCCAAGCCAGTATGCCAACAAGACCACGCATGAACATACTGTATGCATGACATATGGACTACTGGCTCAGACACCTGACACCAGTGGATGTAATTTTACACCACATGTCCCAAAGGACATGCATCCTGACCCTCATTCCACACAGGCTGTCAGGCCCAACACAGCATACAATCAACATCCCACATCTAACAAACATGCTGGCTGTGCATGGGTAGTGGGACACTGGTACCTCACATTGACCAAATGTCAGAGTTGGATGAGTGTCACAGGCACAACAGTCAAGGTACATCTCACCTGTCTTGGGTGCCCACACCATCCTGATACACCAGCAGATGTGATCCACCCACACAGTGCTGGAATAGATGGTGAGCAAGGATGGCTAGCACCCCATAGCATGCACATACACTAGTGTTGGTGGCAACACACTGCACACGTGTGCCACTTGTGCTGACCATCCAACATTGCAGACAATTCCCGCTAATCAGTGCACACACATTGCACGGGCAAAACTGGACACCCATAGCCTGTGGACAAATGTCGCATACTATATTCCATACAGTTAGCACAATCCACAACCGTGCATGCAGTCCATCTGCCAACGCTACATTCCTGATGTGAACAATGGACATGCACTGGTGGCAGGTGAGTAGCACCGGGACACAGCACAACACTCAAAAACATAGTGTAGCTAAGCACCATTGTTGAAATGTACATGTCACTGATTCACATACAACAGTCCAAACAACATGAGCACAGACCTGACACTACCACATAGGTCCCTGTGGTTACAGGTGGCAGACATGTAGCAAAGACATCTGCTCTGGCCGTCTACCCAAGTGACAAACAATAATAATGCAACGGATGCCAGGTGTGGTGCTGAAGTACTCGTCATGCTTTAGCGGGTCGAGCCCCCCTGTACATGTGGACATACACTGCAGGAGTTGCCAGTGTGTACAAAGACATAACATGCGGCATGTAATTGGTCCTAGCAATAACACAACAGGGTGACATCTGTTTCCAATGATGACAGTCATGCTGAATGAATGAGTTCATCTGGGTTTTCAGTGTAACACATGGGCTCAGGTGTGAGATAGTGGTCAGCATGGGTGGCAGATACGACATTGTGTGTAAATATTGATCAACATGATGGAGTACAGTGTTCCATTTGGTGTGAGACGTTACACAGTGGCTGACATTTGTGACAGGAGACCATATCAATGTTATCCAGTGCCATGTGCCACTGTACGTATCCACTGTGTGTAGCACAGTAATGCCCATTGATCCACACACAACAAGAACTGTCCGTAGGTGCCTCAAACGTGCCCCATAAACACAATGACACACAGAGTGTACGATGTTGTGCTGCATATTCCCCATGGCGGACGCACATACTGTCCGTGAATTGGGTGGCGGAGCATGCCAACCACCATTTGTACCTGTGTCGATGCCCACCACTGACGCAAGTGTGTCATGTGCTGCACATGACACATTGGTGTCAGTGATGGCCCTCCACATAGCTGCAGATGGTGTTTGTCATGCTCCACCAGCCACATCCCAGTCACCCATGTCACTCTATGGCAATCAAACAGCGGTAGCGCCGGCCAGGACCCCGCGGTGTGACACCGCCATGAACCATGCCCTTGCAGCCAATGGGGACCGCTATCGCGGTGGCATGATGCAGATTCAAATATCGCAGTGGGCGTGCTCCGCCCCAGCGGATGCGGAGATAGGATGCATTTGTAAGATGCACCACTGCGGTAGCGCCGGCCAGGACCCCGCGGTGTGTCACCGCTATGAACCATGCCCTTGCAGCCAATGGGGACCGCTATCACGGTGGCATGATGCAGATTCAAAAATCGCGGTGGGCGTGCTCCGCCCCAGCGGATGCGGAGATAGGATGCATTTGTAAGATGCACCACCGCGGTAGCGCCGGCCAGGACCCCGCGGTGTGACACCGCCATGAACCATGCCCTTGCAGCCAATGGGGACCGCTATCGCGGTGGCATGATGCAGATTCAAAAATCGCGGTGGGCGTGCTCCGCCCCAGCGGATGCGGAGATAGGATGCATTTGTAAGATGCACCACCGCGGTAGCACCGGCCAGGACCCCGCGGTGTGACACCGCCATGAACCATGCCCTTGCAGCCAATGGGGACCGCTATCGCGGTGGCATGATGCAGATTCTAATATCGCGGTGGGCGTGCTCCGCCCCCGCGGAGGCGGTCATTGGATGCTTTTGAAAAAGGCTGACCTGGAACACCAATGGCAGAAGACTATGACCACTGAAACGAGTCCAGGGCCCTATATATGTGTGGAAGGGAGCACCACATTTCCACTGCTCACAGAGCCTGCTGCCTGGGACCCCTCACCTGCTGCTGCCTCCAGGGACTGCTGCCTGGGACCCCTCACCTGCTGCTGCCTCCAGGGACTGCTGCCTGGGACCCCTCACCTGCTGCTGCCTCCAGGGACTGCTGCCTGAGACCCCTCACCTGCTGCTGCCTCCAGGGACTGCTGCCTGGGACCCCTCACCTGCTGCTGCCTCCAGGGACTGCTGCCTGGGACCCCTCACCTGCTGCTGCCTCCAGGGACTGCTGCCTGGGACCCCTCACCTGCTGCTGCCTCCAGGGACTGCTGCCTGAGACCCCTCACCTGCTGCTGCCTCCAGGGACTGCTGCCTGAGACCCCTCACCGCCCACTGCCGCCGCTGACGTCTCATGTCCACAGTGATGGCTAGGACGGAGAAGATCCGTGCCAGTCCATTTACAAGCGAGGAGCTGGATGTCCTGGTGGACGAGGTGCTGACACAGTACCCACGGCTATATGGTGGCCCAAATGTTGTGGTAAGTCTCCAACAGTGGGGGTGTGAGTGCAAGGGGGCACACATGTAGTTGATCAGATGGTGTATGTGCCTGAGAGTGTGGGGTTGTGTAATGCACTGGCTGACATGCTGTTTCCTAGTTGTTAAGGGGGTGTATGCAACCCACACATTAAATGCATGGACATGAAGGGTGGATGGACATGTGTTGTGTACACATCCATATGGTGTGACAGCTATCTGGTGATGCATGTTTCTGGACAGTTATTGTTCATGTGACTGTTTGTGTGGGTCCTCGTTGTCCATCTCTGTGTGATTCTACCTGGCATGGACTGTCCACGCCCAATGTGACAAGGACACATCACTGACTGTACAGAGTGTGATACGTGTGTGGTTCGCATGAGTGTACATCAATGACCCATATCTGCCGTGTGGAGATGAGTCTGTGTCATGCCACTGTTCAGAGGGAGAGGTTTTACCATGAGAGTGTGTCACTGATGTTTTCCCCTCTTGTCTCCCACACCTGCAGCTCAAGGTACACCAGCGTAAGGCCGTGTGGAGGTCCATTGCAACCAAGGTGCGGGCTCTGGGAGTGTCGAACCGCCGGCGCACCCACTGCCACAAGAGGTGGGACGACATATCACGACTGGCAAAGAACGTTGCCGAGATGACACTGGGGATACTCCCTCGCAGTGGCAGGTTGTCACGACGCAGCTTGACACCACTGATGTGCCGCATCTTGGCTGTGACACAGCCTGAGCTGGACACACGTTTGAAGGAGCATCAACAGCAAGCTAGGGGTGAGTATTCTGTGAAGGTTGATTTTGTCTGTGAGTGGCTGCATGTGTACCATGCCTGTACCTGCGCTGGTGTACGTGATGTGGTTACTGTGATGCAGTGGGTTGTAAGTGGCCCCTGTGCTGGGTGTGGCAGTCACGGATATTACATACATGCACTTACTGATGTTTTGCAGTCCTGGGAATTTCAATGGCATTGTGGGTGGTGTGCTGCAGGCCTGGTCCATTGGTGTTAGTGTTTGTACGCCCCAACATGCATGATGTTGTGCTGTCTGCCCATCACATGGCTCAGCTGTGCCGTGTTTAGATGTTTGTACGCACTGTTTGAGGTAGTGATGTGTGTCTGCATGGTGTGAATGCACGGGGTGGCCTGCAACATGTAGACTTTGTCATCCTCAGTGTTGCTTTGCTTGAATATGTTTGTCCTGTTGCTGTCACTTTGCTGACCCTACATGTCTCTCTGTTATGCAGCATCTCCCGTGGGCACGGAGGGACAGGGGACGGACACCAGTGGTGGTGAGACAAGCACAACAGCTGCACAGGATCCCAGTGACACAGATGTGACCAGCGCCTCGGAGGGGGATAGGAGTATGCTGGAGGAATCACAGCCCGAGACGCAAAGTTCAACATCATCTGATGACGGCGGTGGTGCAGACATCTTGGAGGACACAGGGAACGGAGAGTCTGCTACATCTTCCAGCACACAGCGTGCAGTGCCCACCCTCCCAGCCACTTCCTCTGTTGCTGCCCGTGTTTGCACCACAAAGAGGGGTAGAGTGTCCTTCATTCCAGGCACCGCTGCCCCTGCCCCTGTGACCCCTGCTGCCATCAGTGCAGAGTGTGTGGACCTTATGCGCCAGCTGTGTGTGGGGCAGACAGGGCTCCTCAATGCATTGTCAGACCACGACCGCAAATTGGCACAGGTGTTAGCTTTCATGGAGGGCATCCATTCAGACGTGGGTGGGCTGCACCGCACTGTCCAGACAATGTCCTCCACAATGGCGGCTGCACTTCAACTGGCTCAATCTCGTAGTCCAATTCCAGTCCCTTTGGCCACCCCCATGCCAGTGGCTACGTCTGACGACGGTGACCACGCTTCACACACCTCAACGTCACGATACTGCACACGTAGCACACAGCAGCAGCAGCCCAAGCGGTCAAGGTCACAGACACCTTCCCCTACAAAGAGAAATACAACCCCAGAGCGCAAAGGGAAGAGTCCGTCAGGCGTTGCAAAGGCACATGATTCAAGGAGGAAGTACTCAGGGTCACAAGCCTCAGAGCAATCCCCGGCCACAGACTCTGTGGTCCCAAAAACGTCTCGCAAAGGCATGCAGACACTCTCCATGCCCACTGTGAAGGTGGGGCCTGGCAAGGCTACACATAGTAAGGTATCCAAGGCTGTTTCACCAACTACCTCTACTCCCATTCCAAGTCCAGTGAAGCAGGGACAGGAGGGCACTGTAGGGGGCACACAGGGTAAAGAGGGGATGGAGGGGCAGAGGCAATGCCAGGCTAAGCGTCCTTCTGGATCCAGCACATCCCCAAAGGGAGGTCCAGCGTGTGCACCTGCGGCAGCCTTGGTGCTGAGTGTGCCGTTTGTGTCCACACCACTTCCCATTGATACGAAGACAGGCAAGCCATTTAGAATCCCCAAGAAGTGGAAAGGCACCCCTCCACTGTCTCCCTCCCACACTGTGTCCCACGTCGGCCTGAGTCCACCTCCACGTGCCACTACACCACCTGGTCCAAGCAGCCCTCCAGCGTCCAAGGCCACTGATAGCTCTTCCTCAGCTGGGCGTCTCACTCCCCAGTCAAGTGGTCCAACTGTGCCCGACACACAGTCAGCTCCCAGTCAGACTGACAGCCAGGTCTGAATGTTGATCAATGTCACAGACCTGTCTCTCCCACACCGGTACCTGTGCTGCCCATCGTGTCACACCAGACTGTGTTGCTGACCATGGCGGAGTTTGGTGACACACATTCCCTGTGCAGCTTCTCATTGTCTCTGTCAGCACCTTGGACTGGCCACTGGCCTTGCAGTTTGCCCCCTGCCTGTGCAGCTTCTCATTGTCTCTGTCAGCACCTTGGACTGGCCACTGGCCTTGCAGTTTGCCCCCTGCCTGTGCAGCTTCTCATTGTCTCTGTCAGCACCTTGGACTGGCCACTGGCCTTGCAGTTTGCCCCCTGCCTGTGCAGCTTCTCATTGTCTCTGTCAGCACCTTGGACTGGCCACTGGCCTTGCAGTTTGCCCCCTGCCTGTGCAGCTTCTCATGTTCAGGCTCTGCATCTTGTGCCTTGGTCCTGTCTGATATTGTTGCCTATCAGTGCTATTTGTGAATAAAAACAGTTGCTCATGTTGTCAGTTGTGTCATTGTCCTTACTGGATTAGGCTTTTCCTGTATGTCTAACATTTACTGTGCCACATGCTCTGTGTGCCACTTCAACTGTGCCACTGGCTTGTTTGACTTATCATTTATTTTACAGGGGTGACGGGGACTTCAGTTCTTCATAACTCGGATACTTGTGGGGTCATTGATGTTGTTTTCGGTGACATACCAGACTCATGTTCCTTCCTTGTTGCTGTTGGCTATGTTTTACTGCATCCTGGTATGTGGGCACTGCAAACACATAGAGGGGTCATATACACGGGATTGCAGGCAGGCTGACCAGGCTCAACATGTATGTGCGTTCTTGCTTTCATGTATGCCTAGCAGTGTAGATGTGTAGT
This sequence comes from Calotriton arnoldi, assembly GCA_963921515.1. NCBI lineage: Eukaryota > Metazoa > Chordata > Amphibia > Caudata > Salamandridae > Calotriton > Calotriton arnoldi. The sequence goes on from CAWUFW010008771.1 coordinate 611,784, forward strand.
CATGTTGTGATGGGCAGTCATCCTAGTCACAACGGTTACTTGCATGGTGTGCATTTGGGTGGTCAAGGGTTGTACGGTGTGTTGGTTGTGGCTTTGTCGTGTGTGTTGATGTGTGTGTTACTGGCGTGTGACTCATGGCTGTGTGGGACTGTTGTGTGTTTGTGTGCACACACTGCTTGTTGTGCATTCAGTGCTGTGGGTGTATGTTGCCTTGTGCTGTCCTAGTATACATCCCCTGATGTACTGCTGTGTTTGCTATGTGTTTTGTGGTGTTGTGCATCTGTTGTGTGTTTGATGTGTCTGTGTTGTTCTGTGATGGTGCACTTCTTGTCTGTGTTGTGGTATGTAGCCCATGCATTTTTCCTGACTGATGAGGTGGTGCACTCCTGTTGTGTGTGTGCTCCCATTGCCTTCCCCTAGTTTGGCTGCACAGGTGCTGTGTGTTATTTTTGTGGTTCTGTATGTGTTTCTGTTTAGAATTGTGTTTGCCATTTTTGTTTTGGTGCAGACGTTGGTACTGTAATCCCTGTGTGTGTGTGATGTTTGTGGATGCCCCCAGGGGTTTGATTGTTTGTTTGTATCTTGTCTGGACATTATGTAGGCCCTTCTGTGTGTCTGGCATTGGGATTGTGTACTGAAGATATGAGGGGGGTATGTTTGGGGACTCCTACTTGTGTTTGGCAGTCATTGAGTGTGCCAATGTGCCCTGTGTGATACTCATGTGTACTTGCTGTTCTCTGTTTGACTTGAGGTCCTTCCTTTCATCCCTGTCCCTATGCATGGGTTACCTTGCTGTCTCCCTGAGTTGTTGCACTGAGGTGACTGTTGTTTGACTTCACTCACTGTGCCAGCCATGTGCTTGGATGGGGTGTGGATGTTGTTCTGGGTTCCTTGTCCTGCATGTGTCTGTTCACCTGGTTGTTGGTTGTCTCCTTGCCCTCCCATTTGTGTGCACATCATTCATGCTTTCCTCTATGTTGTGCTCCATTGCTGGTGGCATGTAGTCTGTGTATGTGGCTGTGTGTCGGTGTGGGGTATGTCTGTGTGAGTTGGCAGGGTGTGTGTCCAGTAGTCTGTATGTTCCTTGTGTGTATGTTCATTTTGTGCTTGTCTTCTGCTTTCTTGCCATGTATGTGGTGTTGTGGTGTGTGTGTGTGTTGCCCTGGGCCTGTGCCTCTGTGCTGTGTGTTAATCTACACCAAATGCTGCTGTGTCTGTCTCCCTAGGTGTTAGTTGTGTGCTGCTGGGTGTGGATTTAGGTCGCTTGGTGTTGGACATGGGGGTGCACAGGGGGGATTGGCATGTTTCTTGCTGTGTGCGGCGGAGCTGTGGGTGGTGGGTGGTGGTGGTGGCCTGGGGTCTTTCTGGCCTGTCCGTTGCTGTACATGCATTCTGCTTTGTGCGATGGATTTCCCGCATGCTCACCGCTGCGGTGTCGTCAGCTACACATTACATTATGTTCGCGGTACTTTGGTGGGCTTCATGCAGGGTGTGAATTGGTGCCAGCTGAGACATGTGTGGGTACACTGATGGATGTGTTCCTGTCCACACCAGTGTGTCTGGTGTGGCCAGGTGCCCTGTTTCAGCCAGTGGAATTTGTGTTCTGTTTTGTGCTGTATTGTGTTTTGTTTACGTACCTGCGGCGGCGTCCGCGGCGGGCGATGTTGGCCTGGTGATGTATCACGTACAGCACCGGGAGGACGTGTAGTGCTGGATCCATGGCGTTCGGCTCCGAGTGGAGGGCTCCGGAGTCTCGTTTCACGCTCCGCTGTCGAGATTCCGCCGTGTCTGGATGGGCGGTTTCTCCCCTGCGGTTCGACGGGTTGTTTGGCGCATCCTAATTTGTTGAGCGGACGGGACGTCATTCCGCACGGCGGTGAGTCTCCATTGGCTCACACCGGCGCGGTGGCGAGTGCAATTTCATGGCGGTCGGCGTTGCACCGCGGAGGTCGGGAAATGGGCCATATTTGCCCTTCATAATATGGCGGCCGTGAGGACCGCTGCTGGCGGGCGGTAAGAGGAATTTTTCCGCACCGTCGGCACCGCGGTACTGACACCGACCGCCATCATAATCGGCCCCCTAGTTTTCAGGAAGTGTTGCAGCTGGTGATGATGCCAGAATTATGGAAACTTGTAGAGAATATTCCGTCTTAAGTGCATCGAAGGTCTTTGTGTAGGTTGCCTATTGTCCTGATCCTGTAATGAATCCACTACAACAGTTTAATCCTCTGCCCCCAATCCCAATACCCACATTGGACCATAATGGTAAAGTCAGATGTGTGTGTTCATCCATTCCCAATAACTTGAGTGAGTCCCTCCAAGTCGCCCATATCACCTTAATCATGGGTGGGCACGTGTCAACATCTGAAGGCCTGAAACTGCAATCTAAAATTGAAATCATGTACTCTATTTTTTTGAAGCAGCCTGAGCTATGACATTTTTTTCAATTTTGCGAAACTTCAGCTACAGCAGGCAGTTGTCCACTGCCCAGTACACTGCCCACCCCCACAAAGTTGCCAATCTGATTCTCAAAGGACAAAAATGGCAGCACACATGGAAAAAGCAAAAACAAGGAGAAATAAAGCATTTATCCTCGTTTCGGCAAGTTAACACAAGGTTTTCCTTGGTCTTGATTTTGGCGCTGCCTCCTATTTACACCACCCTTGTAAATAGGGGGCAGCGTCAAAATCAATGGGTGTTGCAGTGGAATGCCCACCGCAACACCCACTGCCCACCCCTTTCACGATAAACATAGCATGAAAGGGGGCCTTATTTACAAGGTAGAGTTAAGCCACGTTAAGTGGCTTGACGCTGCCTTGTAATTAAGGCGAAGCCCCTATCACCACAGGAACGTCAGAAAAAGTTACGTTTCTGTGGCGATAGGGGCTTGTACATATGCCCCCAAGTTTCTCATGGACGTCCTGACTACAAACCTTAGTCTGTTCTTCAGGTTCACAACATACCTATCATCTTCCTAGAAGATGAAGATTTTAAAACTAGTTTCAGATTTGTGTCCATTAAATGCTCACGGAGTTGGATGGTACTAAGTATTGAACTTGCCCTGAAACATACTGAGAAAATTAAAGCCAAAATTGCAGTTTGAAAAGAACTTTTTTGGAAGACCAAAGTGTATGAAATGCTAAAGATTCCTTAAAAAAATTATAAGGTGAATTAGTCCTTCGGGAGCTTGTTGTTTGGCTACTGTTATTATTGATATGCATGGGCAACAAGGCTGTCAGGAGCTGCACCCATTGATAGGGGTCAAAGGAGCTCCCCAGGCATCTCCCTGCATGTGCGTGCCGTCGCATGTAACATTCACCTGCAGGGGAATCTCTGCCCCCCTTTCAAATGCAGGCACTATTGCCACCTTCATGGTGAATGGAGACTGGTGATTTCAAACAGCCGATCTGCCTTTCACTGATGCGCCCTGCCCAATGCAGGTGATAGTTCTTGCCTGCACTGTGAACAGCCAATCACTGCAATAGCGTATGCTTTTCTGATCTGTGCTCAGCGCACCGAATAAAAGGTGCACCATGGAGCAGACTCGGACAGTGCACCTTTTGTGTAATACATGCCCTGATATACTTATCATGATTTGAAGGTGCTAAAACCCATGGATGCAAGAGAGACCAGACACCGCTAACCAAGAAATAGAAAAAAGAATAGTTAAATCTACAGATCTGTGGTGGACTGAGGGTGAAGGGTTCCATCACATTGCCTCTGTAACTTGAAGGTTGTAGAAGAAACTTGCTTCCTAAGGAAGTTCATGGGGACCTTCAGGCATCCTTTGGGGTGAGACATTCAACATCAACAAGACAAACACAGTTTTAGTCTCATGCTTCCCTGGCAGTCAAAGGCGGAGCTTGTAGAGCTGAGACGAAGTCAGTAAGATGGCCGGCATTGCCTGACAGCTGACTTAGCCATCCCTGAGCCCTGCCAGATTTCGGTGGGGCCAACTTCTACACGTGCTGATGTACAAGAAACAAATATGATCACATGCGGGATGCACAGATGAGTGATGATGAGAACATGTATATAACTGTATGTAATATATAACTTTATATAATACATTAGATGATGCCTTTATTAAAGGTGCTGTGTATCCTGTTGTTTAAACCTGGCATGCCCTATCATGAGGTGGAGTTTTAGTAACAATATTATTAGGAATATGCGGTTCTCCTAGATCTTTGATCCACACCACCCTCAAAGGGATACCTTGCAAGGAACTTTCGGCAGGTCAAATCTGCTGAAAATAAAGGGATAAAAAGGCATAGAAATAATGGAACATAAGGGTTTTGGTGTGGTAAATTCCCCCTCAAATGCCCCATTTTAGTGGAAAACCTCATAATAAGTGCCATTTATCACACACGCCACTCGTAATGAGAGTTTGCCTGTCTAAATGTTTTTGATGAGATACAAGAAGGACCCCTTTCTTGAGTTCTTGATACAGTACGGAGCTCATCCAAGGGCCGTATTATGACTAGTTCCCCGGGGATGGACAAGATGTATGTGAAAAGAGGTCACTGCAATTCCGGTAAGGTGAATTTCTTTATTCAAGCAGCAGAAGTACAGAGTAACGACCGGCCAGAGCAACAGCACAATACAACTACCGTTCTGACCATTCCACATGCCACCATTCTAAGCTAGAACGGTAGTGGTGGCATGTGCACTTAAAGCTACAAGAACCCCTAAACAGAGTACAAGACCCAACACATCTTCCCCCTTAACCAACCAAACATGACAAAATTATTATGAAAATAAATCAAAGACAGCAATATGCAATGCGAGAAAATAAACTACCATTAAACTCAAAAATTTGTAGACATTAATATTTGACATAATCTTTTAACCAAATCGAAGGCTTCTTCTTTCTTACAGAGCTTCTAGATTTAGATTCGCCTTGACCAGAAATAGGAATATTGTGAGAAAAATCTACATCAACATTTCCAGGTGAATTCTGTTTGGATAACTTCTCCATGTTCCACCATTTGCCATCACTTAACTTAACCGATCTGTTCCTTGTGAATGTGATTTGTTTAGAACACGAAAACTTAGAATGACCCTTGGTGATATGACCAGGTAGTCTTACCTTGACCCAATCACCTACCTTAAAATCAAACTGTTTTCTTCCTTTAATGGGCTCACTGGTGATATATTTACTTTGGGCTTTAACACACTCAGGGGCCGATTCCGATTCGGGCCGGAAATCTCTCTGACCGAGCCGGACCCGGAGAGATTTCCGACCGAATCGGACCGGTGCAGCCCGACCGAACGAGTACGATGCGCACGTATGCCATCGGACTCGAGTGGGTCGGACTCCCTTTGAAGTCAATGGGAGCCTGTCGTACAACGCGTACGCAGGCTCCCATTGAATCAATGGGTGCGAGGCGGACAAGGGCGCCCCCTACAGCGTGTACGCGGCGAAGCGACTCGCGCCGTACACGCACAGGTAGGGGGGACCCATGGGTCCCCCCTGTGTGCGACTCGCGGGGCTAGGCATACAGGGGGGTCCGACACGGACCCCCAAAGTATGGCTCCGACTGCTCTTTCGAGCCGGAGTGCGCGGCTCGGTCGGACTGCTCGCGGCGCGCATCGTACTTACCCGGCCGGGGAACGTCACCATTGCGCGGTGCGAGTCGAGTCCGAGCGAGTCGGTCGGTGCGGTTGGACCCGGGAACGAGTCGGTCGGAGCGGTCGGGATGCCGGGACGAGTCGGTCGGCGATTTCGCATCGTACTCGCTCGCCCGGACGCGCGTACGAATCGGTCGGGCAATAGGGCTCCGAACCGGATCCGGTTAAGCCGAGTCCGATTCGGAGCCCTACCGGCCGAGATCGGAATCAGCCCCTCAGTCTTCACCAACTCACAGTTGACCTTTGGAACACTAAGATCTTGCATCCATGGTCTAACCAACTTGGATGCTGCAGATCTTCCCTTTAATAATGTGAAAGGCGAGACTTTTGTTACGGCATTAGGTGTGGTACGTAAAGCCCACAATAAATTGGAAAGTTCTTTCCTCCAGTCTAAACCATTCACCACAGATAACTGAATGCTATCTTTGATGACTCTGTTGCAGCGTTCCACTAAACCATTGCTGCGGGGATGATATAGAGAAGTGGTGATGTGTTTGATGCCCCAATGAGATAAAAAATCTTGAAACTCCTTGGATACAAATTGTACCCCATTATCCGTGACCAATTCAACCGGAGCACCTTCCTTTAAAAACAGAGATTGCAGAAAATTAATTACTTCAACTGTAGTTGCAGATTTCACAAATTTAACTTCAGGCCACTTAGTACCATAATCCACCAACACTAAACCAAACCTACTTCTCTCATCCAATACATACATTGGACCAATGATATCAAGAGCTAATTTAACCCAAGGTTTGTCAAGAACGGGAATCGCTTCAATAGGACTAGGAAATGTCATCTGAGATTTGTCACTGGTTGCACATGATATACAATCCCTTACAAAATGTTCCACAGAACGATCCATACCAGGCCACCAGAATACTTCTCTAAGGGGCCCATTACGATGGCGGGCGGAAGCACAACCGCCGTGCTGGCGGATGCAAAAACCACCAGTTACCGCCGGCACGCAGCAGTCCACACGCCCGCCCAATTACGATGCGAAAAGCAGGCCAAACACCGCCGTCAAGCCAGCAACACCGTCCGCCATCAAAGTGCGCCCGTACACGTAGCGGCGCAGCCCAACTGACACACACCGTCCGACGAAACACGTCCCGCCCGGCGTATAAATTACGATGCCGCAAACAAACGGCTCCCACGGCTAAGAGACACCGCACGTGAAAGAGAGGCGGTAACACGGACGCAGAGCACGGACAACGAAGAAGCGGCACCCCGGGCATGAATCCAGCACTGCAGGCCCTTCCCATGCTTCTGCTGATGCACCACCAAGGACGCAACGTACCGCGGAGACGCAGGTAGGACACACACAACAAGTGCACGCAAACAGCGCACACAGTGCAAGGGCGGAAAAAGCGGACAACCCCCCACCAGCGCGTGTACACTACACATCCACCATTGCATCCACATATGACACACAGGCCAAATCCTAACATCGCGGAACACATGTGTACACACCACCTGGGACTAGGAACCAACCACCCCGTCACGGCCCCAAAGCGCCGATGACGCCGCCACACATGCGCACAACGCAGAGGCCAACCGCAGCGCCATGCATGCGTCGCACACAGACACAGGGACACAACCAAGCAGCACACACATCAGCCCCACCCCGAACGCACATGACACGTGACAGGCCTGCCACAGACATGTCCCCAACGCCCAATTCACGGACAACACCCAACGCCACACAACCGACGCACACATGTCAGTGAAGTCACGCAACAGCAGGACACACCCCAGTGTAACAAACATGGCGTAGCACACAGCGGCGGCAACACCAACTAGGAGAAGCAGGGCTCCTTCGGGAAGAGGAACGCCAGTACCACACTGAAAAACCCATACCACCCTGCACATATGAACAAGACATATGAAACGGAACACCAAAGAGCCCGGGGACCGACAACAGGTGGCCCAAGAATAACATCCACACACAAGGCCCAATGCAGAGCGGAAAGGCAGCCTGCCGCCCACACAAGGGAGAGCAGACAGCACTGAATGACCTTCCATTCCAACTCCGAAACCACAGCCCTACGACAGAAGCCGGTGAATACAGCCATTGTCCAAGAATAGACCAACACAGGCATGCCGAGGAGACCGACCACAGGGCAGATAGCGCATATCACAGAAGCACACAACGGACGGGGAAGAAAGAAGAAAACACTCCCTCATGTCGGCCACATGCAAGTTAATTGGAAGGAGTCACACAGCACTGACCTTGAACTGTCTGAGAAGCATGTGGGAAGAGGGCCCGTGTCCTCCAAACAAGCCAACAGAACACAAGTCCTGTCTCCCTACGACTACACAGAGCTCACAGCAACCCCGGAGCGTGCACATTGCAGACTGCACACACAGCCGGAGCACGCCATCTCAACGAACCGCTGCGAAATGGCAACCGCAACACACCTACCCAACTACGCCGAACAGCTCCAAGCTGTACAAAACCAACACGATACATACATTGGGATGCGATCTCCTGTCCCTGCTGAACGTAAGTTACCGACTGACTTACCGCATCACATTGTTCAGCTGCGTCATGCCCGTCTTCTACTGTCGGAGGTGTCCCTACCAGCATCCCGTCGAGATATGCCTCTCCAACCCGGCATGTCTGAAGGCGGACCTGCTACCACTACTCCTCCCTCTGGACGCACACGACAGGGCCTGCTCTGCCTATGGGGGCATGGCGTATGTGGCCAACATCGCACCCGCACTGAAATGGGACCACTGTGCCTCCACACGACGGATCATCGAGAACAGCTACATCGAATGTCACCCAGCATGCCCCATCATGGTCCTCCAAGGGACAACTTACGAACAACACCTTGAGAGCCACCATCCGCTTCATTGGCTGGCAAACATGTACACCACCAATGACATGGAAGCCCTGCTGGACGGCATCGCATACCTGACAACCTGTAAATACGTCGGACCACAACGCAGGTTCCCCGAGTGACCTATGAAGTCCAACCCCGCACCCATGCTCAGCTTCCGCACGGACTGGCCAGTCACCACCACAACAGCCATACCAAACGACCGGCAACTGTAACCACACCATCAACGACATCGCCATGACATCGGATATGACTGGGACATGCACACTGTTCCCCATCACATCCAGGAACACCGCATGCATCGTGGGAGGCAGTGGCATGGGCTCTGTGTATCGCACCCACATGGACGGAACTGCACGAACAACCAGGACACGACATGGATCCAGCGCACATGGACACACACACCGCTCAGTGGACATGAATAGGTCGCCTGGAGTCTGTGGGTGCTGCACCCCTCCCACCCCCGCCCCGGAAATCCCATACCAGGACCTTTGCATGGACGACAAGTGCATACAACAACAACACGACCCCAGTGACTGTGACATGTCCAGTAACCACCACAGTGCAACAACAAGTGGCACGCCGCTGCATGCACGCAAGCACATGCCCTGATGTCATCTCACATGCACGCGTGCATGAGGATCAACCGCAGCAAACCTGTCACATGGAACTGAGATGGACTGTGCCCATGATGCCGAGCGGTCTGGTAGGCTACATGTATACCGTCTGTGTCAAAGTCCGCAGCTCCGCAGCTATACGTAAATGTACATTAGCACAGCCTTGGCCAAGCAGATGTAACTCTGAAGCCCACATCCCACATGCAACAGCCAATCACATGTAACCCCACACCCTATCCAATTTGTAATCATGCTCAGTATATCCTCAACATGTATTCCGCTGCCAGTAGTGTCCACTATACTGCATCACAGAGGACAGAAGACTCAATATAATGTTTGAAACCAAAACTGTCTCCGCTGACTCATTTCACAAGTACGAATGAGAGAGGATGAGAGTATGTGAAGTACACGGCAGTCGTGACATGACCATGTAGTCCACTGGTATTGGATGTCAACGCAAATGAGTAGCACTACTGTGGAAGACACACATGTGTCGTGTGAAGTCGTATGGACGCAGTGCTCAGGTGGGTGGGTGTGACGGGTAGATGCGCACATGCCAAGTTGGAGCACGCCGTGTTGGGAGGGGTCATGAACAGTACACCACCGCTTCCCTGGGCATTGTGAGAGGACACCTGTCGGGGGAGTGAACACGTGTGTGCACAGCAGCCGGGCACACATACAAAGCGGTACCAGGCGCACCTCAGCCCACCCTCTGTGGACAAGCTGGATCCTGTTGTGCGCCCGCCATGCCCCTTGACAAGGCACACACAGCCCCAGTCGACCAGGTGTAACCCCAACATAGTCAATCCGCACAGGCGATACAGGGCACGGGATGGCAGTGGAGCATGGTGTGTGAGAGGTCTCCTCGCGCTCCTCCTGGTCATATCACGCAGGCAATAGAACCTCAACGTCCAGCATGGCAAAAAGTAAAATGGAAGTGTAGGGGACGCACCACAGCACGAGCAGCACTGACGTCACGGGAGGTGGCTCGCACCATCCCATCCATTGCCCATCATACCAACCACGCCACATGCCATTGAGACTAAGTGCAAGCGCGTGCGCCACCACCCCTGAGCCCTCCCCAGAGAGGCCAAAGAGTGAATGTGTGGGCCATCAGCCACAGACGGACGCGGCCTGGCCGCAAGGGCAGCCACAGCCACTGGGTGTCGCAGGTGGCGGATCCGGAAGGCGAAGACTGTGATGCATAGTCCATGCAGGCCGGGTCTCCATTTGGGGCACCACGCAGGTGGACGGCGTCCCGCCACACATCATACCCTGAGACAGCCCACTCGTGCAACTGGTCCACACATACACTCCTTGCCCTCTCTGGTGCGAGCTTGGGGCTGCCTGTGCAAGCGCTAGCCTCGCAGGTGAGCATGCATATTGGGGGGCGAGGGGAGGACATGAGGGCTGGGGCGAAGATGACTGTATCACTGTCAGTTAGTACAAGGGATGACCCAGATGTGGAAAGGAAGAGACGTGTCCCGTGTGTACTGCAACTAGTCGCCAATCCAACTACCCCCCATGTCCGGAATGTAAGCCCGCACCTAGGCCCGCCCATCCGCCACATCGAACATACCACCAGCACGACAACCTTCCCATTCGAAACACTGACTGGGGGTGGCGACCAGTGAACAATCATGTGTAGCCTACCCACGCGTACATGTGGGCCCTCCATGATCCATGTCACCTGCGGCAAAGACATGACATGCGCAATGAGGGAAGTGAGGAGAGCTGTCCGCCCCACGCGCAGAAGGTGCATCAGCTCCACAGACCCAGCAGCGAGTCCAGCAGGGGTCACATGTGCAGGGGCAGCTGTGCCTGGTGTGAAGGCACATGCATATAGACAGCACATCGACCAATGTGTAGTCTGCCCACATCCACAGTCCATCATCATGCGGACATAGGAATTGAACACAGGGCAACACATCTTAGTTGGTGCACCCACCGTGACCAACAATGTGCAATCATCGACGTACCCGCCCTGTGCATGGCCCCCCACCCAACGGAGGCACATCCAGTGCCACCATCCCACACACACAAGCCTTCCACGGAACATGCTGTGTCCAATGGTCAGTACAGAGTCAGCGCCCATCTGGTGGATCCTGAACAGGAGACACATGCACACACATGCCAGCTCCCACTATGTACGTCTGCCACCTGGCACGTGCAATGTAACCTCTCACCTGTGATGTGTGACTGCAAGCACACAGCCATCTTGGCATGGGGCTGTCAATGTGGACACCAGTCAATGTTTCGGGAGCTGTGATCCGTACAGTGCTGTACATAGGGTGCAGTGCTGACACCTACTACTGTCTCATATCCCCTCGTGCCACAGGTCCCACTTGTATTGGCCGCTCAGCCCGTGCCCACATCGTCGTCGTTGTGTGCCATACTCATCCAGCCTCGGAAGCAGTTCCATGCTCAGCAGACACTCATGTTGCCGTGGCGTTGCCGCTTGACGAATATGCAGTCAGTCCCCATCAGCACGCCCCGCAAGTCATTGGGGCCTAGATCCCCATGTGCATGCACATGGCAGTGGTATGTCTCACTTGCCATTGCCATTGTTGGGAGACCTGTGTAAGTGTATTGTGGCCGTGCCGTCCCAGCTTGACAGCTGGGCTGTGGCTCATGTGCTTGCTCAGTCATGTCAGTGATGTGTATGCGAAATTGCTATGTGCCGTGTTGCTTTGACATGTGTCCTCTGCCATTTAACCCAGGCGGAGACCGAACATTGACCGCCCATACCAATTGCTGGCGGACATGGACGATACAGAGGTTATCAGGAAGTTTCGGCTGGACAGGCCAACCCTGCATCGACTGTGTGCCATGTTAGAGCCCCATCTCCGTCCCCGCAGGGTGTATCCGACTGCTGTCACCCCCACGGCTAAGGTGATGGCCGCCATGCATTTCTTCGCCACTGGGTCATTCCAGCACACAGTGGGCAGTGGAGGAGGGATGTCCCAGCCCATGTTCAGCAAGGTGCTGAGGGATGTACTGGCAGCCATGATGCTGTACCGAAACAGGTACATCAGATTCCCCAGGGCTCGTGAATTGGCGGCAGTGAAGGGTGCATTCTATGCCCTTGGCAGAATCCCACACGTCGTGGGAGCCATTGACTGCACACATGTTGGCCTTGTTCCACCACAGGCCACTGAGCACCTGTACCGCAACAGGAAGCACACGCACTCCCTGAATGTGCAAGTGGTGTGCCTTGCGGACATGGTGATCACCCACGTGTGTGCCAAGTTTCCAGGCTCGGCACATGACGCACACATAATGCGCAACAGCATCTTGCCACGACTGATGGCCAATCTGCAACAGGATCGTGGCTGTATTGTCGGTGAGTATGTGGAGTGGTGTAGCGTGCTGGTTGTGCGATGCTGTCCCCTGTCCAGTTGGAATAGCAACGGTTCTCTGTGTCCCTCACACCCATGTGACTCTGCGTATCCGAATGGGGCATGGCTGCTCAGTCCATTGAGGAATCCTCGCACCCCAGCAGACGATCGATACAATGAGGCACATGGGAGGACCAGACGTGTGGTCGAGCGTACCTTTGGCCTCCTCAAGTCCAGGTTCAGGTGCCTGGACCGCACCGGGGGTGCACTGGCGTACTCCCCACAGAAGGTGTGCCAGATAGTGGTGGCGTGCTGCATGCTGCACAATCTGGCCATTCGGAAGCAGATCCCCCTCATTGTGGATGACGGAGATCAACCAGGGCCCCAGCCCGCAGACCAGGACAGCTCGAGTGAGGTGGACAGCGGAGAGGAGGAAGCTGGGAATGTGCGCCAGCAGCTCATCGCCCGCTACTTCACTTGACGGTGAGTGTCCATGTACGACGGATGATGTGTCTGTATCTGTGCAGGTGTGTGTGTGCTGTGTCAGGGTGGCCGTATGTTCACTGCGTGCAGTGTGTCAACGCTCCATGGCCAGGGTAGTATGCCACTGTTGGTGACTGTGGCATTGTGCCCTATTGCTCTGTGCGATGTGTGTACATTGCTTGTAGTTGTTGACATGTACTGTGTGATGGGTGTGTGACACACTCATTGAATGTGCTCCTGTTCTGTCTCCCACCCCTAGGTCCCTACAGGCCCTCCGGATTCCATTGCCATGCCACGCATCAGGTGCCTTTCCGCCCAAGGTGGCCGTTGTATTCCGTACAAATAAAACACAGGGCACAAACAGCAGTTAGTGAAAAAGGTGCATTTATTACAAACTGTGACATGTGATTGTGTGTAAGGTGATGACAAAAGTGGTGCGTGCAGTGACAATGAGCTGTCGGTCATGGCTGCGTGAAGCTCAGGGTGTACCCACTGGTTCTATGTCCATAGTCCAACACACACATGCCATCCAGCTGGCTGTGTGGAGTGGGATCGTAGAGCAAGTCAATGCAGTGGCTGGTCAAGGAAGGCTGGCGGAAGGCTGGCTGGCTGCCTCACTTGCGACTGGAGCGTGCGAAGTCCTCCCGGGAGATCTGTTTCCTCTTCGGACGGCCCCTTCCACGTTTGGGAGGGGGTGTGTGGTGGCGACCTGCTGGTGGTGGGTGAGGTGTGCTCACTGGCTGTGGACGCAGGGGAAGTGGACACTGCTGCCCGACCCTGCGCCCTAGCAGGTGGTGGCGGAGGTGGTGTTGCTGGCCTTGCCTGTGACCCCACCGCCACCACCAGCTGGCCCATGAGGTCCACGAGTTGGTCCATACGGGACACGAATTGGCCCATATGGGCGTCCATGGACCTCTGCACCACCAGCACCTCACGCGTGTCTGTAGCTGACCTGGCCCATTGTCCTTGGGCCTCTTCATAGGCCCCAAGGACTCTGGCCATTTGAGGCAGGGCATGGCTCCCAGGGGAGGCTGGCGTTTCCCTGACCCTGCTCCTCCTACCAGTCCTGCTGCCACCGGCCTGCCCACTAGCCACATTGCACACCACGGTCCTCGCTGTGGCTCCCAGGGTGGATCCAATCGGCCGGGCCACCACCTGCGCTGGGGCTGGTGCCAGCGAAGACTTGGTGGTGGTGGTGGCGGTGGTGGTCGGTGCGGCGATGGTGGCGGTTGCGGCAGTGGTAGTGGCCGCAATGACCGTGGGTGTGGCCGCAACGACAGTGGCAGCAGGGGGCTGGGACTGTTCAGCATCCCTGGATGATGGGTTGGTGGGTAGGAGGGGTCCTGGGGAGCGGCTGGGCCCTGCCACACCAGATGGGCCTGCTTGGTGGTCAGTGTCCGAAGAGGAGGACAGATCCTCCAGATCCGTGTGTCCTCGTTGGGGGCTTGTGGGCTGGCTGTGCTGGCTGCTGTCTCCATCCCCAGCATCCGGCAGTTCGTCACCTGTGGAGAGAATGAGATTTGTTATTGTGTTGCACCTGGCGAAGTATGTATTTGTCGTCTGACATTGGCAGTTCGTGCAATCTCATACATGGGTTTCCCGGAGGCGAGTGTGTGGCTGTGGCATCTGTAGTTGTGTGTGCTAGGCAATGGGACTGTGTGCTGTGCACATGTGGCATGGGACGGATTGGCCATGCCGATGGGTGTGTTGCTGTGCCCCTACTCATTGTGACTCTGGTGTATGCGGGCTCCTGGCCCATCCTGGGTCTGGTTTGTACTTTGCTTTTGGGGTTCATATGGAACGCTTAGGAACGCATATGGCAACATGGGGGCCATGCCCCAGATTCGCATTTGGGAGGGGATATGCTTTTGGGGTTCAAATGGAACGCTTAGGAACGCATATGGCAACATGGGGGCCATGCCCCAGATTCGCATTTGGGAGGGGATATGCTTTTGGGGTTCAAATGGAACGCTTAGGAACGCATATGGCAACATGGGGGCCATGCCCCAGATTCGCATTTGGGAGGGGATATGCTTTTGGGGTTCAAATGGAACGCTTAGGAACGCATATGGCAACATGGGGGCCATGCCCCAGATTCGCATTTGGGAGGGGATATGCTTTTGGGGTTCAAATGGAACGCTTAGGAACGCATATGGCAACATGGGGGCCATGCCCCAGATTCGCATTTGGGAGGGGATATGCTTTTGGGGTTCAAATGGAACGCTTAGGAACGCATATGGCAACATGGGGGCCATGCCCCAGATTCGCATTTGGGAGGGGATATGCTTTTGGGGTTCAAATGGAACGCTTAGGAACGCATATGGCAACATGGGGGCCATGCCCCAGATTCGCATTTGGGAGGGAATATGCTTTTGGGGTACATGCTGTGAGCCATGGGTGCCGAACGTGACATGTGTTGTGGCAGCATGACAGTGCATGGTTTGAGGTGTGTGCATGCTTGACATGGCCTGCATATTTGCTGTCTGTTGTGATTACTGGACATGGCATTGGATGCATCGTTATGAGTGAGTGATAGTTGTGTGCCAGCCAACGTATTGCAGTTGTCCCATCTCCTTGGTGTGCGTGCTGCCCTGTGCCATGTGCATCACTGCAGTGCTCGGGGGGGTGTGGCCCATGTTGTGTGTTGTTGCTCACAGTGTGTCGTGCGCTTAATTGACTTCTGGCACATGGTTGGTCATGGGCATGTGTCTTAGCGTGACTGCTGTATGTGTGGCAGCTGTGCGGATGACATGCCTTTCATGAGACTGGGGCTGACGGATGGGATGGATGGTATGTTGTATGTGCATGGTGTGTCTGTGAGTTTGATGGGTTCAGTGGTGTTCGTGTGCATTTATGTTGTTCCGCTCTGTTGCGTCTAGTGTTGTTTGTCTTACATAGGCGTAGTTGTGGGGTGTGTGGTTGACAGGCAGTAGGGGCTAAATGGACAGGACTTCAATGGTGTTTCGGTTGTGTGTGATGAGTTGCACAGTGGCTGCCGTGTGGGACTATATTCAGTGTGGCTTGTGCATGCAGACGTGGCTCCTTGGGTGTTGCTATGTCTGTGATGGGTCATGTGGGGTGTGAGTCTGTTGTTCATGTCCGTGTGCACATTGTTCACTTGTTCGTGACGGTGGGCGGTGCTGCGTGTTCGTCTGCTACGTGACATGTCCCATGTGTTGGTCGTGTTATGGTCCTCATGCCTCCAGTAATCCAGCCCTGTCCAGTTTCCCACCTGCAAGTTGTTCGTGCGTGCACTGTACTGGATGCCACATGGCTCTAAGCGGGGGTGCTCCATGTTGCAGGTCTGTGGGGGTGGGGGGTGTTGTGGGTCGTGGGGGTGGCTGGACACCCACTGACACCGATTGCTGTGGACCGTGATATCTGCCTTTCGGCTGTCGTTGTGCACTGCGGTGGCTGACACGTGGCTGTGGGGTGTGGGGGATGCTCCTCCTTGCTGTGCTGTGGGACTGGGGCCTGGTGTGTGTTGTACTTGGGCTGTCCACCCTCCCACCCACTGCACTTTGTGTTCCTGCCACTTACCTGTTACTTGTCGGTTAGTGCAGCTGTGGTGGACACATGGGTGTGGTGGGTGCTCGTTGTGGCGCTTCTGGCATATTTGGGGACCTGTTGGTGGTTACGTGGCTGGCTTAGTGTACACATGTCCCCACGCATCTTACAGTTGTTCGGTTTGGGCTGTGTGTGGTAGTGTCTGTTGCATGTGTGTGTGATGTGTTGTGTATTGTGTGCTGGACATGGGGTGTTTGTCCCTGGGAGCTGTGGCATGGTAGTTGCGCATGTGAGTACATAGCGGTGTGCTGGTATACATTAGTTTGTACTTACCAGCCTCCACTCCCCTGCTAATCCGGCGAGGATCTCCGGATGGATTACGACTCGCACCTTCTCCTCCCACGCTTTGAAGGTCTTAAAGAGCGCGGGATTCCCTCCGCCAGTGACGGCAGCCAGCTCTCTGTTTTTGCCCTCCTTCTTCTTGACCAGGCTCTTTACGTCATTCCAACGTTTGTTAATTTCGACTCTGTTCCTGGGCAGGGTCCCGACTGCATTGACCTGGTCTACGATCCGGTTCCACATTCTGTTTCTGGTGGCTAGTGGTGTGTGCTGGACCATGTTCCCATAGATTTGTGGGTACACCTTGATGATCTCGTCGACCATGACCGTCAGCTCCATGGGCGTGAACTTGGGCATCCTTTGTGGTGCCATGGTGTTTGTGGTGCTGGTGCGGTGTGTGTTGTGTAATGTGCAGGGGATTTGTGGTGCCGGGGTGTGGTGGTGGTGGTGGTGGTGGTGGTGGTGGTGGTGTTTGGTGGTGGTGGTGGTGGTGGTGGTGGTGGTGGTAGTGATGTGTGCGTTTCTGTGGTGTGCTGCTGTCCTTGCTGTGTCACTGTGTCCTCTCCTCTCTCTCTCTGGTTTGCAATGTAGCAAGGGGTTGTGGTCTGTGGGAGTGCTGCTTTTGTACTCACCTATGTGGGTGTGTCCTCATGGTCTGTTGTTTTCAGGTGTGTTGTGTCTGGGGTTCTGGCCTTTGTATTTTTTGTTTGTCCGGGGGGTGTTTTCGGGATGTGTACTGTGCTTGTGTATTTGTGCGTGCCTTGCTGTGTGGACTTGTTGGCCATGTTGTGTGCTATTGGTTTTGTGTGCGGATGGTTTCTGTGCAGGTACGTTGGCGCCATGGCTTCTGCCGTGTCGATTCTCATCGGCGTTGTTTGCGCTGGCGGGCGGTATATTTGTGGTTTTTCCGCGCTCATGGCGGTGCGATCGTAATTTCACGTGCGGTGTGTCGGCCGTGTGGGCGGGCGGTTTTGTGTTGTCGTGCGTGTTTCCGTCCGTGGCGGGCGGTTTGACTCCGACTCGGACGATGGCGGGCGGTATTTTGTGTGATTTTTCCGCCGATGGCGGTTTTCGGTTTGTGTAATCGTAATGGCGTGGTCGGTGTTCAGGCGGTGTGTGCGGGCGGATTTTGCCGCTTCCATGCCTGGCGGATTTATTTACGCCGGGTATCGTAATGGGCCCCTAAGTCTTCTCTTCATCGCTCTCATACCTATGTGACCTTCATGAGCAAGGATTAAGATTTTATTCTGAAGAGAGTCTGGTACTACCAACAAATCCGTTCTTTTAAGAATACCAGACTGCAGATTTAGTTCCGGGAAAACATGCTTAAAAGAAGCTACATCTTCATGCTTGGGCAACCAACCTTTACCAAGCATCGAAATTACAGCTTGTAACAAAACGTCATCCTGAACAGCAGATTTCCATTCTTCTTCTTAATGCATGAAAAATTAGAATCAACTAATGAAGCTACAACACAAAACTCCTCCTCCTTCTGTTCACAAGATTGATCAATTACCAAAGGCAATCTGGACAAACAATCCGCAAAGATGTTCTTTACACCAGGAATATATTCTAAAAGAAAATGGAACTCCATCAATCTAAAGTGCCATTTGGCAATGCGAGGAGTGGCATTACCAGCTCCTTTGGTGGTAAGTAAATTAAGCAATGGCTTATGATCCATGCGAATAGTAAATTCAGAACCCCACAAATATTGTCTGAAATGATCCACACCCCACCAACAAGCTAAAGCTTCCCGCTCTATAACAGAATAAGTGGACTCTGCACCTCTCAATGTGCGTGAAGCAAAAGCTACTACCTCTTCCTTTCCCTCTCTGACCTGTAGTAGAACAGCCCCTAAACCATATTGACTGGCGTCGGTGACTATAATGGATTTATCATGTGTGTCAAACGGTTGAAGGGGAATGGCCATGCTCAGTTCTAGTTTAATGGACTGAAATTCTTTTTCTAATACAGATGACCAAAGAAATTGTTGGTTCTTTTTCATTAATAATCTTAAATTGTGTGTCTTGCTACTACAGTTAGGAATGAACCTGGCATAAAATTCTAACATGCCGAAAAATGATCTCAGTTGATCTTTGTTTTGTGGAGAAGGAAAAGATTTTATAGCATTAACTAAATCTTCTTTAGGTTCTACACCTTTGGCAGAAAGTTTATAACCAAGATAATTTACCTCTTTGACCGCAAATTTACATTTTTCGGCTTTTAAGGTTGCACCATGCTCTGTTAAAATGGATAAAACAGTAGCTAACGTCTTGTCATGTGACTCTAAATCTTTACCATGAACCAAAATGTCATCTTGAAAACATTTTACATTTGGTACATTCACAAAGATAGATTCCATTACTCTTTGGAATACAGCTGATGCTGACGCCAATCCGAAAGGCATTCTTTTGAATCTGTATGCACCAATTGGAGTGACAAACGACGTAAGATGGCGACAGTCTTTCTTCAACGAAATTTGATGATAAGCTGATGACATGTCTAAGGTAGTGAATACCTTAGCATCCTTAAGTGACGTTAGCATTTCTGTGATGTTCGGTAGGGGATGCCTATCCACCCATATCTTGTCATTCAAGTATCTCAAGTCTATGCACATCCTGAGAGTACCATTAGGTTTCCTGGCTAAAACCACTGGAGAAAGCCATTCGGAGCTCTCTATGGGCTCAATGATACCTTGACTGCAAAGAGATTCAAGTTCATTAGACAATTCCTTCCTCATGGCTAGAGGAACTTGTCTGCATTTGTGCACAATGGGTTAAATACCTTGCTTAAGAATAATTTGATGCGAAAAACCTTTTATTTTTACCTAAAGTATCACTGAATACAGATGGAAAGGAAGATTTCCAATCATGGGAATCTACAGTGCTTGCAGATGCAAATTGGTCTCTAAGCAAAACTTGTTCGGAACTATTGGGATCTAAAATGATTCCTAAATTTTTCTGTTCCAACCAGCCAAGAAGAGATGATTTATTTTCAGCAACATAGACAGTAGCAGTAGTAGAATGATTTTTAAATGTTAAAGTGCAATCAAATTCCCCCAAAACTTGAACAGGCTTACCACCATAAGCTACTGGTTTAATTAAAGATTTCCTCAAAGGAATATCAGTTAATTTGCACCATTCTTCAGGACCAATTAGTGTGAAAAATGAACCAGAATCAGCCATCATGGGAATGTGACTACCATTTACACCAATTTGACAGTATGGTCGTTTTACAGTGTTGGATTGAAGTTTTAAAACAAGAGATGCATTTTCAGAAAGATCTGAATTAGAGAATGTGCTATTTTGTAATGCATTATCAAAAACATTCTCATCATTTACCATTTGAGGTTTGTTCATCAAATCTTGAGTGGTACTAACAATGTTAGAGGAAGATTGAGCAATTTGTTCCAACATACTAGACAACATCATAATTTCATTACCATCCTCACTATCGGAATTCTGATCAGTCTCAGGTTTGGCCTCAATTGAAAGAACTTTTTTAGCGTGATATTTAGCATTGGAATAACTAGGTTTCGATTTGCAAACTTTGGTGAAATGACCTTTCTTTTTGCATTTAACACAAAATTTATCTAATGCAGGACAAAAAGGAGCATTTCCCAAATGATTTTTACTGCCACATCTATAGCAATCAAAAGTTTTGCGTTTGTCATTGTTAGTCTCTTTTTTGACAACAGCTTTGTCAAGGGCAAGAGCATGTATTTTAGTATCTAAAGCTATTTGATCCACATATATAGCTGTGGATTCCATATTTTTGCTATTTCTAGGGCTTTGTCTAAAGTTAAATCTTGTGTAGTTAACTTTTCTTGAACCTTTTTGCTATTAGTTTTCTCAACTAATTGATCTCTCAACATTTCATCTTGAATTGTTTTGTAGTCGCAGGTGGAAGCTAATACTCTTAGATCACTTACAAATGTATCAACAGGTTCACCAGGTAACTGTTTCCTCATATAAAATTTGTGTCTCTCCATAATAATGTTACGTTTCTTTTTAAATCTGGTGTCTAACATTTTTATGGCTGATGAATACTCATCAACAGCGTCACCTTCACCCATGACTACAGTATGAGGTAAATGTTTCAAAACTTGTCTTCCTTCAGTGCCTAAAGAGTGACGCAGCAAAGCAAATTTTTTCTTTTGAGTAAAAACAGCTTCAATGGCTTCTAAATAAGCCTCGAAACCTTCAAACCATAGCTCCCATTCTACAGGAGGTTCACCTGGAGTGGCAAGAAAAGGAGAAGGAGGAAGTACAGATTGTTGCATGATGCCAATTGAAAATACAATGCAATTATCAATTATAATGAAAAACAATGTTGAAGAATTGCAAACATTAATAGATATGCAAATAATGATGAATCAGATTAAAGCTGTGCACCTCAGCGATGTATAAACCTGTGTGCACGATGTAAAAGGTCATAAAGGCACTTATTTAAATTTTTGTGCGAGTCAGGGTTGCAGAGATCACTTGTACGCACAATGCTGAATGTTACAAAACCAAAATGGCACTTATTTAAAGCTGTGCGAATCAGCATTGAAGAGATAAGCTGTGCGAATCAGCGATGAATAATTAGCTGTGCGCACGATGGCTGAGTAATCCAATCCATGTATGCCAGCTGATGAGACGAAGAACAAAGTCTCTTTAAAGATGGCCGCCACAACGTGAAGTGTAGCTCCGTGGAATTCGTTGCTAGGCAATGAATATACAAACGTAGGAATGCGCTACGTGGAGAAGCGTGGGAATGACATAGAGCAAGACGCTCGGATCAACGCGCATAGGAAAGCGCGAGAACACACTAAGGTCGCGAGCAGAGCACGAGCGGTCTGGATAACGGGTTCACAAAGTCACGAAACAGAGGAAATCCTACCAGACTCAGCTCAGACTCCGAGGGATGCTCCTTCGTACCTTCAACGACGCTCAACTGCACAGATTCTTGAAGAACTGCAAAGTCGTCAGAAACGGAGAACACGAACCGGTCGCGAAAAGTTCTCCTCAGCTACCAGGAAGCTTCCAGCCGGTCCAGGGTCCAACTCCAGTCGTCGCCAGTGAAAAGAGGTCACTGCAATTCCGGTAAGGTGAATTTCTTTACTCAAGCAGCAGAAGTACAGAGTAACGACCGGCCAGAGCAACAGCACAATACAACTGCCGTTCTGACCATTCCACATGCCATCATTCTAAGCTAGAACTGTAATGGTGGCATGTGCACTTAAAGCTACAAGAACCCCTAAACAGAGTACAAGACCCAACAGTATGCACCCACTTTTTCTGTCCCCGGTGCAATATCATATTACAGAATGGGCCATAGATGACACCCGCCTGAAGAGGGATGTCTGGGGATCCATTTTTACTCCTCAAGGGGTTTCCCTCTGGGGGTGCACTGACAGCAGATAATACCATAATGCCCGGGAGGGGATGCAAAAGCAGGTGAACATACCTGTAGTGCCCCCGGGGCACTATCTGAAATACAGCTCCTGGATGAAGAGGAGGTTGGCTTGAGAATGCTTGCCCTCCAATTCTTCAGAAGGGGTTCTTAAAACTCGAAACTCAGCTACAGATCAATAGTAGATCATGTCAACAACTTCACCAAGGGGGTAGTGTTGGCTAATGTTAGTGCTTTGGAAATAGCCCCTTCACTCAGTGAGCTAGTGACCTTTTCCGAAGTGGTCATGCTGAACAGGTTTGGGAGGCTGCTTGAGGCCTTGCCGGTGCTGCTCTAGCTTCACTGTCAGATGCTTTCCTCTTTTCAGTAGTTCTGGGATGGATTTTCCATCACAAGGGAGAATATGGTGAGGCAGGATATTGGCTTTGGGAGTTCCAGTTTCAAACAAATAACAAATTTATCATTTCCCATTTACCTGCATTTGTGGGTTCAATGTCATTGTACAAGAGCTCAAGGAGTCCTTTACTTAAATCGGCATAAGTTACCACCCCCATACATCCCACCTACCTGTCTTACATATTTATTGGGATTTTTGCTAACTTTCCCTTCCTGAGTAGGCATAACTTATCACTCCCATAACAGCCATATGTGTACGTGCTAAAAAGACACTATGGCGGTTTAGCTAACATTAAGGTTGTGTATTTCACACATTGAGTAAAACGCCAAGTCTATAACTAGAAAATTAGACACATTTTTACATTATCTTTAGAAATCCATCTTCCTTCACTTAAAAACGAGGTGCTTCCAATACTCATAGAGGCAAATAAAAGTATAATACAACAACAATGGAAGAGGAACTAGACCCTGTTTCTGTCCATCACAGTACAGGGGTATCGAGTCCAGGAGTAAATACGTTTACAGCAACAATATTACATTCTGTCTCACAATCTGTGGTAATACCAGGTCTTCTGGGCACATAAGACACACAGCAGCAAATATTAATGATAACTCTATAAGCTTTTTATGAGGGGATCGCATAGATTCTGAATAGTGTCCAAGTTAGTATATGTGATCTTGGAGGGGATGTGGAGGTTTATACAATGCTTTACATTTTTGATTTAGTGGTGCAAGCTGGTGGGGAGCAGTTTAACAACTTCTCAGTCATCAATGTCAACAGAGATATGTACATTTCCATTAATGTCAAATCTTGGCACTGTCAGCACAATATCTCTCCAGGCTTGCACCACATCCAGGTGTCTAGCCCCTCCTGACCTCTTTCTTTAGTGCTGCCTCCTCACACTCAGCCCACTTGGGGACTTCTTTATACTATTTCCACACGTTAGGACCAGCTGCACTCTTCCAGCTCAAAGATATCTGCCAATACGAGCGGCAGCTCTATAAATCTGATAAACACCATGTTAGTTTTGGTTCTTGTAAACAAACCCAGTAAGCAAGACATGGACCATTCGGGACAGACCTGTGAGTGGCCTTTTTAATGAACCAAAAATCCTTATTCCAATACATAGTCAACTCTGAACAACTCAACTCCATATGTAAACATCAGCCCCCACCTCCTTACATCTAGGATAACCGGCATATGCTTCAAGGAACATGTTATCTATTTTTTTAAGGATGTTACGCACCTTATGCAGGTAGGAATATTAAAGCAATTTAAACCTAGGGGCATATTTACAAGCCCCTATCATCACCACAACGTCACTTTTCAGGATGTTGTAGTGGCGATAGGGGCTTCGCCTTATTTACAAGGCAGCGTTAAGCCACTTAACGTGGCTTAACGCTGCCTTGTAAATAAATTCCCCTTTCACGCTATACTTATCGTCAAAGGGGAGGTCAATGGGTGTTGCTGTGGGTGTTATGTTATGTTATAATAATTTCTAAAGCGCTCTAATACCCTTGGGTGTCTAGGCGCTATGGACTGCATACTGTAAAAAAAGGGGGACTAATATTTAAAAAGCCATGTTTTAAGTAGGCCTGGGCGGAAAACTACGCTACGCTCGCGTAGTTTGCGAAGTTTGCGCTACTTCGCACAACGCGAATTGCACGTAGCACAGTGCAAACACGCGTAGCGTAGTGCAGCGGTCATTTTTTGCTTGCTCGCGGTCCTCAACGTCAAGTTGGCGACCGCAAGCAAGCAAAATGACATCCCGGCGAGACTTTTTCTCGTTCGCGATCAGCAACACAAGTTGCCGATCGCGAGCGTGGAAAATAAACCTCCCGGCGAGATTCTCAACGCGGGAGGTCAGGTTTCTCATTGCGAGTGGTCGCGTATGCTCGCGACCGCTCGCGATGAGAAACTACCAGTCCGCGTTGAGAAAGCTGCCGCTCGAGTAAAAATCTACTCGAGCGGCAGTAAAAGACAGCTCGCACTGTGGAAGATGCCGTTTTCAATGATTGCACAGTGAGGACAAGCATCCGGCACTGTGTAATCATTGCGAACACGCACTACGCAGTTCGCGTAGTGCTACGCGAAGCTCGCGTAGTGCGAACTTCACTTTGCGTAGCTTCGCAAAGCGCTACTTCGCGAACTACGCCCAGGGTTAGTTTTAAGATTTTTTCTGAAATCAAGTAGGGAGGAAATCCTCCTGAGGGCGAGCGGAAGTGAATTCCACAGCCTTATAGTGTTATGTCTAAAACTCCTCCCTCCCCAGTTCATCGTTCTAACTCTGGATGCAGACATCAAAAATCCATTAGTCGAACGTAAAACTCTGGTGGGGGAATACCAGTTAAAACAGTGCCATAAAAATCGAGGACCTTGTCTATAAAGTGCCTTGTGTGCTATACAAAGAGCCTTAAATTTCACACGTTGGGCGACTGGCAGCCAGTGCAATTCTCGGATTCCATCCCTAATAGATTGATGTTTGGGGACATCAAGCACCAATCTAGCCGCTGCATTTTGCACTGCCTGTAATCTTCTAAGTTGGTTCACCTGTAAGTTTATATATAAAGAATTGCAGTAATCCAACTTAGATAAAACCAAGGTGGATAAAACAATTTTCCTAGTATTTTTTGGAATAAAAGGAAGAATTTTCCGCACAGTTTTAATTGTCAGAAACGCGGAAGACACCACCTTTGAAACCTGGAATTTGAAATTAAGCTTATCATCTATTATAATTCCAAGATTTTTAACCTTTTCTACCAGTGTAGTAAGAGAGCCCAATGTGGTTGGCCACCAAGCAGGGGACCACTGAGGAGAAAGCTTTCCAAATAGTATCACCTCGGTTTTGTTCGAATTAAGCTTCAAGCAGTGTCTGTCCATCCAATTGCTCAGGGCGACCATGCAATCCTGCAATTTGTTAGAGTGGTCAACATCCTTGTCTATGGTCGAGATGACCAACTGGGTATCGTCAGCGTACGAGGTTGGAACTAGGTCAAAGCTTCTGATCAAGGGTGCTAACTCGGACACATATATATTAAAAAGCGTGGGACTCAATGAAGAGCCCTGTGGGACCCCACAAGGCAGAATAAAAGATGTCGATTTAAAATTGCCTAATTGCACTGTCTGCGTTCTATCTGTTAAAAAGATGTTAACAACGACAAAGCCTTTCCTCCCAGACCAATAGATCTCAGACGTTCTATCAGTAAGGTGTGATCCACAGTATCAAACGCTGCGGTCAGGTCAAGGAGGATAAGAGCTGCTGATCCCCCACCATCTAATGCAGTGCGAATTTCCTCAGTGGTCTTAATCAAGGCTGTCTCGGTGCTGTGACCAGGCCGAAAGCCAAATTGGCTGTGATCCAGGACATTATTATCTATAATATAAGTAGAGAGTTCACTATTTACAATTTTCTCAAAATTTTTTGCAGGCAACGGGAGTTTTGCAATCGGTCTGTAGTTGGCCGGATCTGCAGCATCAAGGCTAGGCTTTTTCAATAACGGAAGTATACAGGCCTGTTTCCACAATGTTGGAAAAGTTCCCTCTACCAGCATCTGATTAAATATACCAGATAGCTGGGGACTGATGATATGGCTCATATTATATAGTATTCTGGGAGGGGAGGTGTCGTCAGGGGAGCCCAATTTAGTCTTTAAAAGAAGGGTAGCGATCTGCTCTGATGAAGTAGCATTAAAATTTAAAAGAGATGTTGTTATCTTAGGTTCCTGTTCTGTATCAAAGTTGTTGCCATTATTTGAGGCAAATTGGTTGTATATTATATCGACCTTTGTTTTAAATGCCCGAGCCAGTGAGTTGCAGAAATCTTGGGTGCAATTCACATTCGCGCCGTTATTAACCGCGGTTAGCTTATTCATGACTGAAAAAAGTTCTTTGCTTGAGTTGCCTGCCATCTCTATTTTAAGAGTAAAGTATTGGCCTTTTTCCGTGATTATTTTTTCTTATAATCCGCTAGCATACGTTTATATTGTTCTTTCTCCACTATATCATAGTTTCTCCGCCATGTTCTCTCCTGCCTCCTGCAAGCTTGTTTATCCAGTCTAAGAGCCTCGGAGAACCATGGTGCAGATGGGGTTTTTCTATTTCTATTTATCCCCGTAACCGGAGCTGGTTTAGCAAAACTGGTTTCTAACCAGGCCGTATAGTTGCTAGCTGCTGTCTCAACTTCTAACTCAGGACTAGGAGTGCTTTTTGTGAGCTGGTTTTCTAATACACCTAAATCAATATTATGCCAAGCTCTCCTCGAGAGCTTAGAGCTAGCCATATTAGTGGTAATGGGACCACTTAGGTCCCAATGAAATAAGATGGCGTGGTGGTCGGACCATGTAAGGGGGAGAATAGATGAAATAGAAATGGCTGAATTATTTGTAAACACACCATCCAAGGTATGCCCTGCTTGGTGTGTAGACCCTTGGACCAGCTGTCGGAGACCTACGTCCGAAGTGATATCCAGAAGTTCCTGTGTTTCCTTGTCGCCTGGTATTTCTAGGTGAAAATTCAAATCACCCAGCATGGAAAAACACCTGGATTGAATAACAAGTTCAAGCATAGATGACAAGTTAGTGAGAAAGCTAGATTTAGATCCAGGTGGGCGATAAATTAATAATCCTTTCAGAGTTTCCTGTTCAGAGGCCCTAATTTTAAATAAAAGGGCCTCACATTCCACATAGGGAAGAATTGAACAATGAACTATAAGTTCACTTCTATGAATTAGTGCAAGTCCACCCCCTTTTTTGATTGGTCTATCATGCCTGAATACTGTATAGCCACCAGGCACCGCAATATTAAAATCAGGGCCAGATGAATCCCCACCCCAGGTTTCCGTAACAAACAGGACATCCAGCTTGTTATCTAAGATAAAATCCACAATCTCATATTTGTGTTTAATCAGGGACCTTGCATTGATAAGTGCTAATTTTAGTTCTGATTTTATTTTCTTAACCTTGATTGGACTTCTGTCAAGTTTTGGTTTGTCCCTGCAATATTTGGGAAGTTTATTTGAGCATTCCATACAGTAAGGGTTAACAGTTCTAAATAGTTCTTCACCCGTATATTGATGGCAGTTCTTACCCCTTTGCTGACCGAGCAAGAGAAGACTCTCCCTTGAATAAGTAGTTCTGGGCTTCGAAATATTTTGTGACCCAGGTTCCACCGCAACACCCATTGATTTTGATGCTGCCCCATATTTACAAGGGTGGCGTAAATATGGGGCAGCGCCAAAATTAATACCAGGGAAAACCTGGTCTTACCCTGGCAAAACGAGAAGAAATGTTTATTTTCTCATCGTTTTTGCTTTTTTTTATGTGGGCTGCGTTGTGTTGCACAAATGGAAACAGCAAAACGCCAATGATTGTTTACGGGCAGGAAGGTGTCCCTTCCTGCACATAAACAATCATTTAAAAAAAATAACGTTATGCAACTTCTATGTGTGCTGCATTGAGCAGCACACACAGAAGTTACAAAACGCTATTTAAAGATTGTTTATGTGCAGGAAGGGATACCTTCCTGCACATAAACAAACTTCCCCTGCAACGCAAACACCCTGGCACTATGGTACAAGGGTGCCTGTGTTAGCGCTAGGCAGCTCAATTTAGCACCAGCGCAGGGGGAAACGCAGGGCTGCACCATATTCTTGTAAATATGGTGCAGCCCTGCATTTCTAAAGTGACGAAGCATGTCGTTAGCCTTCTGGGCTTGAAGACACTCTTTGCCACTTTACTAGTAAATATGCCACATAGAGTTCTGAGAAACCTTAAGAGTGTGTTGTAGGGTTTTCAGCCAGTCACTCTCACTCAGGGGAGATGCTAGGTCCTCTACCTATGTGTCATAGAATGTTGTCAGCTCAACCTGGGATTGCGTATAGAGGGATCTGTAGATCTGAGGTATTGCTTTGTCTCTTCCATCCAAAGTGTATAGATTGCTAATGCAGGTGTGTGTCACTGATTCCATGGAGCCCACGTGCCGCCGGTTATGAAGTGTTGCCAGTATCAGTTGCTTGCATCAAAAAGTGTCTATCTGGTGATTGATACTCCCTGCCTAAGGGGTCAATTACGATCCCATTCGGAAGGGCTCTGAATCGGATTTGGGTTTGCCGAATATGAATCAGAACTCTTGTTGCCGACCGAATCGTGCACAGTTCCCAATGACCAATTATGATGCCCGTGAACCAGTAGGGCTGTCCGAATCAGTTCCGAAAGGCATTCGGATAGGTCAAGCCTTTTGAAGCCAAATTGTACAGCTCTATGGACTCGTTTTCTGAGCGACCGATTATGAATCGGACAGCTGTTCTGAATCAGTTTCTCTGGAACAAATTGGCTGCCGGACACTGTCTTTGGAGGCCCATAGAAGGCCCCACTTCACCAAGGGCCCTGCGAATCAGGCCCATGGGGGTTCCCCTTTCCAACCATGCACAGTGTGGCAGGTACCATGGGGTGCCTGCCACAGGGTGCAAGGCTTTCGTCAGTCACCCCTTACTTCAATGGGAGCCTGTGTTCTCCTCAGGAACACAGGCTCCTATTGAAGTCAATGGGAGTCTGCCCGAATCGTATCTGGAAGCATCCGGATACATCCAAATTGCTCGTTCGGACTCACCCGATCCGAGTCATCCGGAAAGTATTCCAGGACCGATTCGGTAGGAATGCTTTCCGGATGAGATCGTAATCGGCCCCTAAGTCTGTAAGCAAGTGATAACTTTCCCCATGTGTAGGCTGCCCAAGAGAGTGAGGCTTTTTCCCTCCCAAATCCTTAAATCACATCAATTCCCTTCATGCAGCAGAACATTTAGTGATAATATGGGATTCACATGCGCACATAGGGGTTAGTATGCGTTCTCTGCAGCACCCTTAACCACACATTCTGTATTGACCTGAGTCGTTACAGAGGTTACGAGTTAGATAGTAAAGCACCTCACCAGGAGCAGCATCGGCGGTGGCCGGCACAGGTAAATGCGGTGAGTCGGGGTGGCTGGGCAGGGCGGGTGGGACGGGGTTAGTCGACAGACGATGGAATAGGTATAATTAAATAAATAAATAACACCTATTTCGTCGTCTGTCGGCTTCCCCCCTGCTGTGCCCTATCCCACCCCACCATGCTAACCTGTGACGGCCGCCGCTGAGTAGCATCCTCATTGCTCAGCCCACTCTATCTACCAACTTACCTCCAGTCACTCACCAACATTCCATGACAGCACAGACTGGCTGAGCGAAGCAGAGAACAATGGATATGTCCTTAGAATGCATCACAAGCGTAGCAGATTATAAAACAAGCCTTCATTTTCCATTTTGGGATTTGCAGTAGGACTAAGCAGCAACCCATAAATATATCATTTGGAGGTGGGTGTGGAACCCCATCCCTAGCAGAGTTTAGATATTGTGTTCTCCATCTAGCTGGTCGCTGCACTCTTGCAGCCAAATACTAAAGCTTCAGGTTCGGAACAGCCAATCCCCTTTTGTTGATAGGCAGTTGAAGTTTAGCCAGACATACTATGCATCTTTCCTTGATCCAAATCAAATTAATGAGTACACTGTCCATCTCCTGAAAGGTCCTGCTGGGGATTTGTATGGGCAAGTCAGAGGAAAAAAGATATGGTTCTTGGAAGCAGAACCATTTTTGAGAGCGCTAGTCATCCCATGGCAGAGAGGAAAAACATTAACCAGAATTTAATGGACCTTCTATGAGAGGATATTCCAGCCATTATGACACACTCCAATAGAAATGCCCCTGTCCTAAATAAGCGGGCACCCAGGTATTTAATGGAGAGTGGTTCCCACTGTAATATATCTCCCCTCACACACAGCCTCTCTGTGGCTAATGGTTTTCACACTCGATACCCACAGGACTTATCCCAGTTCAGATGTAGCCCTGACAGTTTTTCTAAGGTTTGTAGGGCCACGTTCACCCCCTGGGCATCCTTCTATTCTCCCCCAGGTCTAAAAGCGTATCACCTGCATATAAGCAGATATAGACGAGGTAGTTATTGATTCAGATGCTCTGGTAACATTGCTCTTGTCTAATGGTGGAAGGCAGGGGCTTCACTGCAATGGCAAACGAGACAGGAAATAGAGGAGAGCCCTGACTCATTCCTCTCTCGATAATACAGGGCTCAGAGACCAGCTCTCTTGTACTAATCATGGCAGCGGAAATAGTTTCATCCAAGTCAAGAACACCAACCCAACCCCATATTCATCATCACAGCATATAAATATACTCAGTTGAGGGAATCAAATGCCTTTTTTATGTCACTCAATAGTACTAGTGCCTTTGGGTATCCCAGTAGAGAGTGTTCAAAATTTTTCACAAACTGGTAATGTTGACCATTGTGCTACATTTACAAATAAACCCAGTCAACTCTGGGGAACAGCATATTTGCTAATATCTTGCTCAGAATCTTATGATCGATGTTGAGCATCAACAGTGGTCTATAGAAGGAATATTGAGAGCCTTATTTTAAATATGGCGGTCCACGGGACCACATACTCGGGGTGATGGTCCAACCACCACCACCACTGCAGGCCTGCCTGCAGTATTCTGAGTGTGGCGGTCGGACTGCCACAGTACTGCTGCCTCCGCAGGGATCCAGGATCCTGCGGTGGTCGCACAGCGGTCAGGAGCAGTAATGTGCTGGTGGTGCCGCTGCAGCACCGCCGAGCATATTATGCGTTGCCTGTCCACTGACCATTTCATGGCGGTAAGCCCACCATGAAAAGGGTGGTAGAGAGGCAATTAAGGGGCCCCTAATAGGGCCCCCTGCCACTCCTTAGCATTCATGTAGGGGGGCACATGTTGTGCCCTCTGGAATTGCACCCCTGTCCCTGCATGGTGTCACATGCACAACATGGTGCATGCCACACTGTGCAGGAACGTGCAGTCTACGCTCTCATGGTGGGTGTCTGCATGTTAGGCTCTCCTATGACCCTAACAACCCCCCGCCGGTGAGACCGACGCAGCACTACCCGCCCGCCGTGGATTACACTCGTAAGCCAGCGGGCGAACTACAGGCTTGTCGGTCCTCCTGTCAGCATGGTGGTAGCAAACTGACAGGAGGACCGCCAAACTCGTAATAAGGCCCTGAGTGTGATCCAGATCCTTCTTGGCGAGAGATAGAATAATTATCTCTCTCATCTTAGGGGGCAAATAACCCTTGTTTCTGATGACATTAAACAGTTTAGTCAGTTGAGAGACTAGTTTATCCAAAAAGGTTGCATAAAATTCAATGGGCTAGCCGTCCAACCCAAATACTTTGCCCCTGACTAGCTCTTTAATGGCTGCCCTGAATTCCTCTACTAGGATTTCTGAACCCAAAGCTGTTGCCTCTGTCTGGGGTTTTTGGACAAAATATTGCGTCCAAAATGTGACGTGGACAAAATATTGTGTCAAGATCACCAAAGACAAGAATATCGGGAAGGTAAGTTTCTATGGGAAAGGAAAGTTTTGCTATACTTAACTCCACACTATATACTGTGACAATATATATATATATCTTCAAAGTATGTAGATGAGGAGATAAGCATAGTAAATCTGCACTTACCTATTTGCACTTATCCTCTCTATATTTTGATCCTTGATATTCTGTCAGTGATCCTTGTCTGAGGCAACCATATAAGCGCAATGTTAGACGAATAGTCCTGCGATCCAGCCAGCACAGGATCACACTTTTATGAACTTAGAGCAGCATAGTACATTCTAAATAAATAATGTCATGTTTGGGAGTTTAGGCAGTGTCAGCCTGTATGCCCAGGGTAGGCGACTGCTTCTTGGTTGGGTCAATAAACCAAGCCAGTAGTCTTATCCCTTTTATCATGGCTATGAGCAAGATTGTCTTTATAATCACACCCCTTCAATCGCTCTGTTAATGGCCGCAGTTGTTCCCTCTCATCCCTTAACCAGATTCTGATCAAGGGATCATAAATAGACTTTCCCTCCATGTTGTTAAGGCGCAATTCTTTCTTGTACATCTCTTTGTTTAATTGTAGACTTACCCCACCGTGGTCGAGATGCAATGCCCTCTTACAACAATTTTAAACTATATTAATGGTGTTGATGTCATGCCCTTGTTTAATTGAAGGTAAGTGTGCATTCCTTCCCCCAGTTCTGATTTAAATACAAGGTGCTCTACTGCTTCTATATTAAAATTTCCAGGTTGAAATATTCGTCCAAGGTGCAGCCCACTCGATAGAGAGCACCGTACGGTTGTGGTCTGACAGGGTTTTAGCCAGGTATTCAGCATTCATTGTTTTAGAGTGTGTTATAGGGCAATAGAGAAATGTATCTAATTGTACATAAAGATCATGCATGTCTGAATGAGATTAATATTCCCATGACAAGGGGTTATGTGCCCTGCAGGTGTCCACCACCCCTCGGTTTGCCATTGAAGTAGTGAAGCCTTGGCCACAGGTGTCCACCACCCCTCGGTTTGCCATTGAAGTAGTGAAGCCTTGGCCACAGGTGTCCACCACCCCTCGGTTTGCCATTGAAGTAGTGAAGCCTTGGCCACAGGTGTCCACCACCCCTCGGTTTGCCATTGAAGTAGTGAAGCCTTGGCCACAGGTGTCCACCACCCTCGGTTTGCCATTGAAGTAGTGAAGCCTTGGCCACAGGTGTCCACCACCCCTCGGTTTGCCATTGAAGTAGTGAAGCCTTGGCCACAGGTGTCCACCACCCCTCGGTTTGCCATCGAAGTAGTGAAGCCTTGGCCACAGGTGTCCACCACCCCTCGGTTTGCCATCGAAGTAGTGAAGCCTTGGCCACAGGTGTCCACCACCCCTCGGTTTGCCATCGAAGAAGTGAAGCCTTGGCCACAGGTGTCCACCACCCCTCGGTTTGCCATCGAAGTAGTGAAGCCTTGGCCACAGGTGTCCACCACCCCTCGGTTTGCCATCGAAGTAGTGAAGCCTTGGCCACAGGTGTCCACCACCCTCGGTTTGCCATCGAAGTAGTGAAGCCTTGGCCACAGGTGTCCACCACCCCTCGGTTTGCCATCGAAGTAGTGAAGCCTTGGCCACAGGTGTCCACCACCCCTCGGTTTGCCATCGAAGAAGTGAAGCCTTGGCCACAGGTGTCCACCACCCCTCGGTTTGCCATCGAAGTAGTGAAGCCTTGGCCACAGGTGTCCACCACCCTCGGTTTGCCATCGAAGTAGTGAAGCCTTGGCCACAGGTGTCCACCACCCCTCGGTTTGCCATCGAAGTAGTGAAGCCTTGGCCACAGGTGTCCACCACCCCTCGGTTTGCCATCGAAGTAGTGAAGCCTTGGCCACAGGTGTCCACCACCCCTCGGTTTGCCATCGAAGTAGTGAAGCCTTGGCCACAGGTGTCCACCACCCCTCGGTTTGCCATCGAAGAAGTGAAGCCTTGGCCACAGGTGTCCACCACCCCTCGGTTTGCCATCGAAGAAGTGAAGCCTTGGCCACAGGTGTCCACCACCCCTCGGTTTGCCATCGAAGTAGTGAAGCCTTGGCCACAGGTGTCCACCACCCCTCGGTTTGCCATCGAAGTAGTGAAGCCTTGGCCACAGGTGTCCACCACCCCTCGGTTTGCCATCGAAGTAGTGAAGCCTTGGCCACAGGTGTCCACCACCCCTCGGTTTGCCATCGAAGTAGTGAAGCCTTGGCCACAGGTGTCCACCACCCCTCGGTTTGCCATCGAAGTAGTGAAGCCTTGGCCACAGGTGTCCACCACCCCTCGGTTTGCCATCGAAGTAGTGAAGCCTTGGCCACAGGTGTCCACCACCCCTCGGTTTGCCATTAAAGTAGTGAAGCCTTGGCCACAGGTGTCCACCACCCCTCGGTTTGCCATTGAAGAAGTGAAGCCTTGGCCACAGGTGTCCACCACCCCTCGGTTTGCCATCGAAGTAGTGAAGCCTTGGCCACAGGTGTCCACCACCCCTCGGTTTGCCATTAAAGTAGTGAAGCCTTGGCCACAGGTGTCCACCACCCTCGGTTTGCCATCGAAGTAGTGAAGCCTTGGCCACAGGTGTCCACCACCCCTCGGTTTGCCATCGAAGAAGTGAAGCCTTGGCCACAGGTGTCCACCACCCCTCGGTTTGCCATCGAAGTAGTGAAGCCTTGGCCACAGGTGTCCACCACCCCTCGGTTTGCCATCGAAGTAGTGAAGCCTTGGCCACAGGTGTCCACCACCCCTCGGTTTGCCATCGAAGAAGTGAAGCCTTGGCCACAGGTGTCCACCACCCCTCGGTTTGCCATCGAAGTAGTGAAGCCTTGGCCACAGGTGTCCACCACCCCTCGGTTTGCCATCGAAGTAGTGAAGCCTTGGCCACAGGTGTCAACCACCCCTCGGTTTGCCATCGAAGTAGTGAAGCCTTGGCCACAGGTGTCCACCACCCCTCGGTTTGCCATCGAAGTAGTGAAGCCTTGGCCACAGGTGTCCACCACCCCTCGGTTTGCCATCGAAGTAGTGAAGCCTTGGCCACAGGTGTCCACCACCCTCGGTTTGCCATCGAAGTAGTGAAGCCTTGGCCACAGGTGTCCACCACCCCTCGGTTTGCCATCGAAGTAGTGAAGCCTTGGCCACAGGTGTCCACCACCCCTCGGTTTGCCATTGAAGTAGTGAAGCCTTGGCCACAGGTGTCCACCACCCCTCGGTTTGCCATTGAAGTAGTGAAGCCTTGGCCACAGGTGTCCACCACCCCTCGGTTTGCCATTGAAGTAGTGAAGCCTTGGCCACAGGTGTCCACCACCCCTCGGTTTGCCATTGAAGTAGTGAAGCCTTGGCCATTTTGTGTATCACAGATGATGAAAGAGGAGGAGACAACCTACCCAATCCCACATCAGTAATGCAGTTGATATCTCAGCCTAAAACACCTGGGTTATGCAGTATTGTGGCTAACTGTGGTGTGAACCCATTCAGAAATATCTGTTGGTCCATGTTCGGTGCCTAGATACTTACCATGGCGATATCCTTTCCTTCAAGGCTGCCTCCAGCAATAACATATCTTCCATCCTTGTTAATGCTGATTCACCATAGGTTGAATGTGAACTCCAGGCATAATCCAGATCAGCACCCCTTGAATAAATCGAAAAAGTCTTCTGTAGTGCCTGTCCCTCCATTTTAGTGAGGTGCGTTTCTTGCAGAAATGCTATGTGTGCCCTCCTTCGTTCAATATAAACCTGCATGTTGTATCTTTTCGAACTGAGGCCCCATTTACTCCATGTCAGTAGTTTTAAGCAGCCACCTTTTATGGATTCATGGGTTTCAGATGCTATGTTTGTGCAGTAGACCCCTCCCCCGCATTCCAGCCCAACACCTCCCATTGCTCGTCAGCCCAGCAGCCACTCCCCTTACTATACCTAACTAGGGAGACTTTTCCAACAAACCCCAACTGCCCCTACCCAGGAGAGAGTACACAATGCATTCCATCAAAACTGTAAGCAAACATTTCCAATCGCATCTCCAGTAGGGCCCAGCACAGGGACTCCGCCAGTTAGTGCTAGTGGAATAAGATCAAAAGAAAATCAATAAGGTAGCAAATGCCTCAATGACTGCTCTTTGGAATCAATTCACTCAGAAGAATATAAATCCAAGTAGGCTGTGAGCAGAAACTAGCAGTTGAATCAGATGATCTCATCAGCGATGCTGAGTGTCTTAGGGAAGAACATTGTGATCATCTTGACGCTCTCAAGTCCCGATCTCGGGTCCCAGTTTGAGGTCACTCTAATCTTGTGGTCTGAGAAGATGTTGTTCAGTGATGGGCCAAGTGGGCAACTGCCCAGGGCCCCCACCTTCTAAGCGGCCCTTTGGTGAAGTGGTATCTATCAGTTTCTTTCACTCTGTCTCACTTTTAATGATTTCTCTATGTGAACTTCCCTACATCTCTCTTCCTTCCTCTCTCTCTCTTTCTTTACCTACTGTCATTTTAAGGACTGTTGGGCCCTAAAAAATACATATTTCAGCTGTTTTTTGTAAAAGTTTAAATATAATAGTGTTGGGCATCATGCAAGCTTGGCAGCATAGGTAATAAAATGCAAAGTTCTTCCTAACAGGGGGCCCAAAAGTATGTCTTTCCCAGGGGCCCAAAAATCCTTAAGATGACACTGGACTTTTGTATAACCCCTCTTTCTTTTCCTCGTATTTTGTTTGCCATTGTTCTCCAATTATCAGGTAGGTCTTCCTAAACATCTTCAGGGCTCCTATCAACCGGGCGCAAGAATGTGCCTGAATTCTAACCCGGGCCCTGGGGGGACTCTGGGTGGACGAAAGGTTTTTCAGAAGCAGCAGATAGATAAGAAATGCCTTGTTCCTCGACAGAAAGGCCCCATCGAAAGCTCTCAGGGATGTTTTCTTGCCTCTTATGCTGATTGTTGGCTGGTGCTTATTACTGGACAGTTTACTTGTACAGACTGTTGGAAGGATTTCTCGGCATGGTCTGACCGGGCAGAGTTAACTGCCCAAATTCCACGGCCTGAAATATTGGTTCTTCAAAGACTACCAGGAATAACCAGTAAAGACTGCCAGATTCAATAAATGGCCAAACAGTGGACTGCATAGTCCTTAAAGGAAAGGGAGCGCCCAAGCAGCAAAATATAACTTTCACTGGGAGCATCTTCTGTCAGACAGACCCCCCTCATCAGGCGCGTCCTTTCTGCTCAAACCCTTCTCTTTCTGAAACCTGCTCCGGCACGAAGAAGTCAGCTGGGGCGTCCGTCCAAGCTCCGTGGCCTTTCCCAGCTCATCAGAGTCCATTAAGCGAGCGCTCAAAGCGGCTCACTCACGGAAAATTGCTGAAGAGTCCAATTTGTGGCGGCGGCGGCGGCGGAAGATCGACCGACTATTGAGTCTCCGGCTTATGACAGAGTGCGCCCCGCGCCGGCTCTTAATTGGTTTCAGCTCCGAGGCTAAGCTGTCGTGAAATTAAATGTGATATCTTCACTTATTTCTCATACTCCCGCAGCTTTTTCAATACACCCCCCTCCGGGGTCCATAAAGGGACGTAACTGAGACCGGACGGGGTGCGCGGAGCCTTGGGGTGAAGCGTCTGTGCACTTCTTGGGAACCTTCCTGCGGATGCTGGGGCCCCGGGGCGGTGAAGCCAGGGCCCGCTGCACCTACAGTTATGGCCGCCTTTTACTACTCCAAGAGGAGGCGGGGGGGGGAGAGGGGGGCATTTCCCATGCCTGCATTTGGACTAGGATAGGTCTGTGTTTGGCAATGACGCACATACCTTTACCTGGGATCCGCTGTGAAATGAATATGGTGCAATGAAATGACACCCCTGGGACAGGGTCATGTTAAGAGTTTTGGGGGCCAGGGCCAAACAGAGGGGCATATTTACAGGCCCTATCGCCACCACAACTTCACTTTTCACGACGTTGTGCTGGTGATAGGGGCTTCGCCTTATTTACAAAGCAGCGTTAAGCCACTTACCGCGGCTTAACGCTGCCTTGTAAATAAGGCACCCTTTTCACGCCCTACTTAGCGTGAAATGGGTGGGCAATGGGTGTTGCAGTGGGCGTTCCACCGCAACACCCATTGATTTTGACGCTGCTCCATATTAACAAGGGTGGAGTAAATATGGGGCAGTGCCAAAATTAAGACCAGGGAAACCCTGGTCTTACCCTGGGCCAACGAGGAGAAATGTTTAATTTCTCCTTGTTTTTGCTGTTTCCATGTATCTTGCGTTGTGCAGCACACATGGAAACAGCAAAATGCCATGAATGATTGTTTATGTGCAGGAAGGTGTCCCTTCCTGCTTATAAACAATCATTAAAAAAATGACATTTACAACTTTTATGAGTGCAGCAGCACACATAGAAGTTACAAAACGCCATTTAAAGATTGTTTATTTGCAGGAAGGGGCACCTTCCTGCGCATAAACAATCTTCCCCTGCAACACAGACACCCTTGCTAGTGCAAGGGTGCCTGCATTGGCGCTAGACAGCTAAATTTAGCGCCAGCGCAGGGGGAAACGCTGGGCTGCACCATATTGTTGTAAATATGGTGCAGCCCTGCTTTTCAGAAGTGGTGGAGCACGGCGTTAAGCCAAGAAGGCTAACTCCACGCTCCGTCACTTCTATTGTACATATGTCCCGGAGTTTGGGGGCCCCTGTTCAGAACAGCTTTGAATTCAAGATCCAATTTCAGCTTTGCCATGCCCTCTTTGGCCAGGTCACTGAAGGTGCACAGGCACACACATCCAAATTCTAAATGTGTTTACATCTAATATTCAGGGATAGTGATGTGTGTTTTCAATTTTTAACACAGCAGCAGCTCACCAATATTACTGCAAATAAGCTCTGTGACCCCCCCGCCCCCCCCCCCCGTTTCTCTTAAGTGGGGTCCTGTCTTGTCCTAAAAGAAACTTTTATGGATGTTACAGGAAACATGAACACAACATTTCTCTGCAAAATGTCTGTAATAGACTCACACATCACCCACATTAAAAATAAATGAAAGGAAAACGGTATTTGAAACAAGCTGATTAAGAATTATTCATGGTAATCGGGGCAAGACTCTCTGCAGAACAGAGCTGGCTCTATCAGGGGAGAGTGGGATAAAAGGATGGCGCCCTGGGCCAGAGCCCACTTTGCCCATGCCTTAAAACGTCCCTCTGGGATCTGCTCTAACATCATGTGGGCTGCTATGGCGTTCACTGTTACCTTAGAAACATTAATCTGGGGCTGTACTGGATCCCACTGTGAAGTAGCGCACCTCGCTGCTCTGGGATCTGATATGAAACGACACACAAAGGATGCCCTGGGATTAGCTGTGACCATCGTGGTCTCCTTTGGGATCTGATATGATACGACACACAACGGATGCCCTGGGATTAGCTGTGACCATCATGGTCTCCTTTGGGATCTGATATGAAACGACACACAACGGATGCCCTGGGATTAGCTGTGACCATCGTGGTCTCCTTTGGGATCTGATATGAAACGACACACAACG
Source organism: Calotriton arnoldi (assembly GCA_963921515.1). NCBI lineage: Eukaryota > Metazoa > Chordata > Amphibia > Caudata > Salamandridae > Calotriton > Calotriton arnoldi. The sequence goes on from CAWUFW010008771.1 coordinate 651,255, forward strand.
GATGCCCTGGGATTAGCTGTGACCATCGTGGTCTCCTTTGGGATCTGATATGAAACGACACACAACGGATGCCCTGGGATCAGCTGTGACCATCGTGGTCTCCTTTGGGATCTGATATGAAACGACACACAACGGATGCCCTGGGATCAGCTGTGACCATCGTGGTCTCCTTTGGGATCTGATATGAAACGACACACAACGGATGCCCTGGGATTAGCTGTGACCATCGTGGTCTCCTTGGGATCTGATATGAAACGACACACAACGGATGCCCTGGGATTAGCTGTGACCATCGTGGTCTCCTTTGGGATCTGCCATGAATTGACGCACGTGGGCAGCACTGGGGACAGCTATGACAACCATGCTCTCCATTGAGATCTGCTACAAAAAGACCTGGGATCCACTGTGCTACACAAGGACTGTAATGAGATCTTCTTGGAAACTGGTAAACACAGGCTGACCTGAGAGGCTCTGATATGGCAGATAGGGACACCCATAGGATCTGAAATGAAATTACTCACATGGGCTGCCTGGGATCTGACATGAAATGATATACATGGGCTACCCGGGATCTGAAATGAAATGACACACATGGGCTGCCTGGGATCTGAAATGAAATGACACACATGGGCTGCCTGGGATCTGACATGAAATGATATACATGGGCTGTCTGGGATCTGACATGAAATGGCACACATGGACTGCATGGGATCTGAAATGAAATGACACACATGGGCTACCCGGGATCTGAAATGAAATGACATACATGGGCTGCCTGGGATCTGACATGAAATGACATAATGGGCTACCTGGGATCTGAAATGAAATGACACACATGGGCTGCCTGGGATCTGAAATTAAATGACACACACGGACTGCCTAGGATCTGGAAAGAAATGACACACATGGGCTGCATGGGATCTAAAATGAAATGGCACACATGGGCTGCCTGGGATCTGAAATGAAATGACACACAATGGCTGCCTGGAATCTGCTGTGAAAGGACATACATGGGCTACCATTGCATCTGAAATGAAATGACACACATGGGCTACCTGGGATCTCCTGTGAAATGACACACGTGGGCGGCCTGGGATCTGAAATGAAATGACACACGTGGGCTACCTGGGATCTGACATGAAATTCCAAACATGAGCTGTGTGGGATCAGAAATAAAATGACACACATGGGATGCCTAGGATCTGACATGAAATGGCACACATGGGCTACCTGGGATCTGAAATGAAATGGCACACATGAGCTGCCTGGGATCGGAAATGAAATGACACACATGGGCTGCCTGTAATCTGACATGAAATGACACACATGAGCTGCCTGGGATCTGCTGTGAAATGACCCACATGGGCTGCCTGGGATCTGAAATGAAATGACACACACACATGGGCTGCCTGGGATCTGAAATGAAATTACATACACACATGGGCTGCCTGGGACCTGAAATGAAATGGCACACACACATGGGCTGCCTGGGATCTGCTGTGAAATGACACACATGGGCTAACATTGCATCTGACATGAAATGACACCCATGGGCTACCTCGGATCTCCTGTGAAATGACACACATGGGCTGACTGGGGTCTGAAATGAAATGACACACAATGGCTGCCTGGAATCTGCTGTGAAAGAACATACATGGGCTACCATTGCATCTGAAATGAAATGACACACATGGGCTACCTGGGATCTGATATGAAACGACACACAACGGATGCCCTGGGATTAGCTGTGACCATCGTGGTCTCCTTGGGATCTGATATGAAACGACACACAACGGATGCCCTGGGATTAGCTGTGACCATCGTGGTCTCCTTTGGGATCTGCCATGAATTGACGCACGTGGGCAGCACTGGGGACAGCTATGACAACCATGCTCTCCATTGAGATCTGCTACAAAAGACCTGGGATCCACTGTGCTACACAAGGACTGTAATGAGATCTTCTTGGAAACTGGTAAACACAGGCTGACCTGAGAGGCTCTGATATGGCAGATAGGGACACCCATAGGATCTGAAATGAAATTACTCACATGGGCTGCCTGGGATCTGACATGAAATGATATACATGGGCTACCCGGGATCTGAAATGAAATGACACACATGGGCTGCCTGGGATCTGAAATGAAATGACACACATGGGCTGCCTGGGATCTGACATGAAATGATATACATGGGCTGTCTGGGATCTGACATGAAATGGCACACATGGACTGCATGGGATCTGAAATGAAATGACACACATGGGCTACCCGGGATCTGAAATGAAATGACATACATGGGCTGCCTGGGATCTGACATGAAATGACATAATGGGCTACCTGGGATCTGAAATGAAATGACACACATGGGCTGCCTGGGATCTGAAATTAAATGACACACACGGACTGCCTAGGATCTGGAAAGAAATGACACACATGGGCTGCATGGGATCTAAAATGAAATGGCACACATGGGCTGCCTGGGATCTGAAATGAAATGACACACAATGGCTGCCTGGAATCTGCTGTGAAAGGACATACATGGGCTACCATTGCATCTGAAATGAAATGACACACATGGGCTACCTGGGATCTCCTGTGAAATGACACACGTGGGCGGCCTGGGATCTGAAATGAAATGACACACGTGGGCTACCTGGGATCTGACATGAAATTCCAAACATGAGCTGTGTGGGATCAGAAATAAAATGACACACATGGGATGCCTAGGATCTGACATGAAATGGCACACATGGGCTACCTGGGATCTGAAATGAAATGGCACACATGAGCTGCCTGGGATCGGAAATGAAATGACACACATGGGCTGCCTGTAATCTGACATGAAATGACACACATGAGCTGCCTGGGATCTGCTGTGAAATGACCCACATGGGCTGCCTGGGATCTGAAATGAAATGACACACACACATGGGCTGCCTGGGATCTGAAATGAAATTACATACACACATGGGCTGCCTGGGACCTGAAATGAAATGGCACACACACATGGGCTGCCTGGGATCTGCTGTGAAATGACACACATGGGCTAACATTGCATCTGACATGAAATGACACCCATGGGCTACCTCGGATCTCCTGTGAAATGACACACATGGGCTGACTGGGGTCTGAAATGAAATGACACACAATGGCTGCCTGGAATCTGCTGTGAAAGAACATACATGGGCTACCATTGCATCTGAAATGAAATGACACACATGGGCTACCTGGGATCATCTGTGAAATGACACACAATGACTGCCATGAATCTGCTGTGAAATGCAAATTACACATATGAGCTGCCTGGAATCTGCTGTGAAATGACACACATGGGCTACCATTGCATCTGAAATGAAATGACACACATGGGCTACCATGGCATCTGAAATGAAAATGACACACATTACTTGCAGGGGGATCCACCATAAAATGATACAGAAGGGCTGCCCTGGGATATTTTTTTGTGTACAGATCTCCGCCCTGACTATGTTTAGCAGTAAATGTGGGAGAGACGGGGAGTGGCTGGAAGATGGGTACTACTTATTAATAAATTGGAGCAGTAGCGGATGGTGACATTTAAAAGTGGTGAGGCATAAAGTTTGGGGATGAGTGTTACTTTGTGAGCAAGTGAGGAGAGAGAGCCCGAGCAACATAAGGAGGGTTGACAGGGCTGAGAGTTGTTTGCGTCGGTACCAGAGCTTTCGTTTGGTCTCAGACTTGGAAGTAATTAAAAAACAGACATTAAATAGGGCCCTATATTCACAGAGTGCTTTTTGAATAATGAATTTGAGAAACGTTAAGGTAATCCATGTCAATGATTCAATTCCTCTTTAGGTTTTACTTGCTTTACTCAATCTTCGCCTTACTCTTGTACTCCCGAAGAGTGTTTACTATTTCCAGTATAATGTGTTTCTGTATTTTTCCATGGAGCCCGTTACTTTTGTTTCGTGCACCCTTTGAACCGATTTGCCTCCAGGTGTTTACAATAAGAGACGATTGAAAGCTCTGGATTTAAGGCAGAAGGCAGTGCAAGTTTCTTGCAGTGCCTGTCAGAGGGTCAGAGAGGTATTCAGATACATGGTCGTCCAATCCTTGACCTCGCTGCAGAGAACAAAGGGCAATTATCACATATTCTTGTTGCAATTTTGATTCTGTGCAAATGTGTGTGAAGGAAGTACAAAGCTGTCAAAATATTGACAAGGTGAAAGTAAAAGAAAATTCAGCGCTTAGAGGTCAGTGGCCGTGCTGTGTGTTTGAGGGTGGTGAAGTGAGGAGATGCGAGTAAGTGCATTGAGGAGGGAGTAAAAAAGGCTGCTGAAGAGTAAAGAAATGAGGTGCAACATATGAATCGGGGAGATGTGCAGAGAAAAAGGGCACACGTGTCTAGCATTGAGAGAACATAATGAGCGTGATTGATACACTCTGAAGATCTTTTTCCACAGAACTCAGTCATTTTTAATTCACAGTCTCATAATTAAAATATTTTTAATATGAACTATTTACACAAAATCATTGACAAAGCCAATAGTCCTGGCTGGTTATAGGTGTGTAAAGTGTTTGTGTGATACATCTGGATACAAAAATAGAAAGGTCAGAGCAGCGCCAACATACTGTTGTGGTGACACACTAGAAATCACAGAAATGTTGTTCACATGTTTAAGTCACACCTTTATTACATAAGCCATTCTGCCTTTGAAGACCCGACTCCCAATTAATAAAACAGAAACCTCATATACTTTTGGCAAAAGAACAAATATCTCTGTCTTTACATGCTTAAATGCATATAGTCATTTCACACAAGTGAAAATGAAAATTTAGCAAGCAGTGAGAGAGGTGATGATTTTGGGATCCTCCCTAACCTAGGGAGAGAACCAAGCAGATGTCTTGAAAACAAAGAGCACATCTTGCTGAACGATACAGTGGTGGTCCCATCCTCTTAGGACCACCCCAAGCACAGTTATGGGCAAAAATACAATCCCAACCAAAGGCCCTGCAAAGCATTATGGGACAAGATTAGCAGTGGGCAGTGAATATTATAGTATCCAATATCAAAATAATTCTACAAAGAGCTGCAGTTCAACTAGTCGTTACTAGGTGTCCCTCACGAGTCAAATGCAAAAGCATTGAAATTATTACATCAAGCTGCAGTTCCACTAGTCGTTACTAGGTGTCCCTCACGAGTCAAATGCAAAAGCATTGAAACCCTTTCATGAAGCTGCAGTTCCACTAGTCGTTACTAGGTGTCCTCATGAGTCAAATGCTTGCATTTGACTTGAGGGACACCTAGCAACGACTAGTTGAACTGCAGCTTGATGTAATAATTTCAATGCTTTTGCATTTGACTCGTGAGGGACACCTAGTAACGACTAGTTGAACTGCAGCTCTTTGTAGAATTATTTTGATATTGGATACTATAATATTCACTGCCCACTGCTAATCTCGTCCCATAATGCTTTGCATGGCCTTTGATTGGGATTGTATTTTTGCCCATAACTGTGCTTGGGGTGGTCCTAAGAGGATGGGACCACCACTGAATCGTTCAGCATGATATGCTCTTTGTGTTCAAGGCATCTGCTTGGTCCTCCCCCTAGGTTAGGGGGGACCCCAAAATCATCACCTCTCTCATTGCCTGTAATTTTTCATTTTCAAAGTTCACTTTTGTGAATTGGTACATGCTTTCTAGCATGTAAAGTTGCTTTATCAAAGCATTTGTGGGTGCAGTTTAGTAGCTGATTCCCTGCGTGGAGAAATGGAATTTCTTTTTCAGCGAGTGGAGTTCATTGCCCGGGCCTAGTTTTTAGATTTTATGGCATAAACAATATTCAACTCTGTTAGAAATGGGGGTCTCCAGTTGGCAATGGCTGGCCACTGTCCAAGTAGGGACCCTTCTTCCTAAGTCAGAGAGAGAGGGCTACCATCCTTGATACCCCCGCTCAACCATGTGGTAACGTAGCACGAGCAGGTAGGCTTATCACAGAGGCAGTGTGTGAAGCATTTATGACCATACACAGTAACACAGTGAGGAACACTACAAAGGGACACCACACAAGTAGTTATAAAAAATAGGTATCTTTATATATAGGTAGATTTATCACAAGACCAATAACTGTAAAAGCCACAATACTGTCAAAAATAGGATTGCTGTTGAAGGGCTGTCAAAAATAGTTCAAAGGTTGCAAGAATAAGGTTCAAATTCAAAGCAGGGGTCTCTGCGACCCTTTCTCGTTCAGAGGTTGCAAAAATAAGGTTCAAATCCAAAGCAGTGGTCTCTGCGACCCTTTCTCTCACAAAGTACCTAAATTCAGTAGCAAAACCAACGAAATGTCGCAAAGAAGTGGTAGCGATGATTTTCCTCACGCGAGGCCGGCGATGCATTAAATCCTTGCCGCAAGGGAGGATGATGCGCAGATCTGCTGATGCGTGCGGAGACGATGCAACCAACTTCTGCACGCTAGGCCACCGATGCGATGACTTTCTTGCCGCGTGGGAGAAGTCGATGTGACGATCCTGTTGCGTTGTGCGATTGTGTTGCGATGCGAAGAAATGGCGACGAAATCCAGTGCGATGCGATGGAAATGGCGGACGCACGGCGTCCGCAATGCGATGATTTCTTTAGGGGATGCGAGCGCTCGGCGACAGCAGCGCGATGATTTTTCCAGCGCGTCTCGGCTGCAGCGGCTCGCAAAGAGGCATTAGCGATGGTTTCGTGTTGCGAGCACTCAGCGGCAGCAGCACAATGATTTTTCCAGCGCTCTCGGCTGCAGCGGCTCGCAAAGGTGCGTTAGCGTCGATTTCCAGCACTCTTTTCTCTGAAGCAAACTAGAGGCCCTGGAACTCACAGGAGCCTCATCAGCAGATAGCAATCCTCGCAGGGAGGAAACAGGAGGTTGGTGGTGGAGTCAGATGTGCCTGAGACTCCAGCAGGAGGCTAGCTCTCTTCCTAGCCCTTGGGTAATTGCTTGTAACAAAAATAAAAGTTCTCTCAAAAGTTCCTTTTCCTCTTCTTCAAGGTCCAGTGGTCACTGCTGCAGGCCAGTGCAAGAAACAACACACAAGCACAGGGACAGTCACTTCCTGCAGATTCCTCCAGTGGCACGGACAGAGTTTCCTCTCCAGATCCAGGGGCAATACAAATTGTAGGGGTTTGAGCACAGATATTTATACCCCAAAAGTCTTTGTTCTCAGAAGCTACAAGTCACTGAACCTAGCCAGAACCAGTTCTGCTCAGTCCTGGAGCACTTTGTTTACCAGGCTGCATCCTTCCTTTCAGAAAGAGGGGGTCTGCTAGCAGACACACAGTAGGAGGTGGAGCCAGCATTCACCTTGCCAGGCACAGCCCTATTCAGGTAAAGGAGCCACCCCTCCACATACTCTAAATGCAGATCTCTCTATTCAACCCAGGTCTGACTCAGCCTGCCCTGTCCCTCCAAAACCAGACAACCAATACACATAACAGCAGAGCACACTGGAAGGCTTAGGCAAGAAAATACCTACTTTCTAAAAGTGGTATTTTCAAACACAGGATATAAAAATAAACTTCACTAAAAGGTGTATTTTAATATTCTGAGCTCAGGCATACTAAATTCGTTTTTCTACCATGTTCCTGGGGTCAGTTAGGACTATAGCATGTAATAGTCAAACTGCCCATTCTGGCCTATGAGGAACAGGTAGCCTTACAGTAGTGAAAAACGAAATTGGGTGTAATTCACTACCAGGACATGCTACACACACCAAGGCATGTCCTACCTTACACATACAATGCACCCTACCATAGGGGTGACTTACATGATGCCAAGGGAAGGTTCAGGGGCTGGGAAGTGGGTGCACTTCACAGCCAAGATGGCAGTTCTGGACTGCACACAGACACTGCAGTGGCAGGTCTGAGACACACTTTACAAGCTGCTTCTGTGGGTGGCGCAAACCAGCGCTGCATGCCCACCAGCAGCATTTGGTTTACCAGCCCTGGGCACACACAGGCCACTCTACTAGGGACTAACAGGTAAACCAAATAAGCCAATCAGGGATATACCAATTCACATAGACATATTTACAAAGGGAGAGCATATGCACTTTAGCACTGAAAAGCAGTGGTAAAGTGCCCAGAGTCATAAAACCAACGAAAACAGGTCAGCAAAAATCCAGGAGGAAGGCAAAAGTTTAGGGGTGACCCTGCAAAAAGGGCCATTTCCAACACAACCCCCTTCCAGCCAAAACGCAGGGTAGACCAATCACTACCTTGATGGGCTTCCCTGCTTCGGGCGATAGAACACAGAACTGGCCCGCAACTGCAGGGGCATATGCCAGCTCTACTCCAATCTGAACCCTGGTGGATCCCTCTGTCCACACTCCCAGGGCCCACTAAGTTAACCAATGGGGAACTCTTCCCCTCACCTGTGGACACCACCTGTGCAACACCTAACCTTAACTGGCCCCCAGGTGTGTCCCAACAGATAAACAACAAGCCCCAGTAGCCACTGACAGTAGTCAGTAATGAAATCCAAGCCCTATACCTCTCAGGGCTCTCAAACTTTTGTGGCATCAGAGAGGGAGGGGCAGTAACCCCAGGTGCTTGGCACCTTTTGTCCACTCTCCCTCCTGTCAGGTCAGGCAAGGCACCCTGACTCTGACCCACCAGCCCTGGGCCTGTACCCAGCGGCGGGGCCAGAGACTGGGGTGGGCTCCCCCACACCCGGTCCTCCTCTTTGGGGCCCTGTACCCTCCCACCTGGAGCTGTACCCCCTTCCAGAATTGTCAGGGCACCTGTGGCAGGTGTCCTGCATAACTCGCCCACCAGTTCAGGGGTTCTATCCTGCAACTGGTATCCCAGCATAGGGTCTGTACCCTTAGACTGGGCGGAGGTCAGGTGTGAGGCTGCCCTCTCCCCGCCCCCTTTACTGGGGCCTGGCACCCTCCCACCTGGAGAGGTGCCCCCATAACACAAACTGGTAGGGGCACCGTTAGCAGTTGCCCCTTCCTCCAGGTCAGGGGGGACACCCTGAACCTGGCCCCCTAACCCAGGGTCTGTACCCTTAGGCTGGACCTGTGCCTGGCAATCCAGGACTTCTGTGGGAGTACACCAATTCCCCCCAAGGAAAGCACACTCCTCTAGAGTTGTGCGACAGTCTGCCTGGCACACCAGGACTTCCTGGGGAGCACACAGGCCCCCCTCAAGGAAAACATACCCCTCCACCAGTTCAGGGCTTGGACCCTGCAACTGATCTACCAACCTGAAAAACCCCTCAGGTTGCACCGGGGTCAGAGGCTAGGACTCCCTCCCTCTGCACCCCCTTCCAGCATACTGCACCCTCCCACCTGGAGTGGTGCTCTTAGAAAAAATAATGGCCAGGACACTGCTTACAGTTGTCCCTCCCTCCAGGTCAGACAACACCTGGACCTGACTTACCATCCCAGGGACCAACCCCTGTGGTTGAACAACTGCCTGGCCAACCAGGGCTTCCTGAGGGTGACACATACCTAGCGTGTCGTGTGACAGTCTGCCTGGCACAGAGCTCACGACCTCCTGTCCCTCTGACAGTGCGTGAAGATGCCCCAGGACAGAAGTGGCGTCACCATGGCCAATCCTATGAGGCTCAGCCCTTTTGGCTGGCCCCTGACCCACTGGTTCTTCCACTGGGGACTCTTTCCCCCCTTCACCCCTCACTCTTGCCTTCTGCACCCTCCCAACTGGAGCGGTACTGCCAGACACTAGAACTGCTGGAGGTCTGATTACAGGCACTCCCAGCTCACCTAACACGGGGGGACCCCCCACAATGGACGGTCCATCCGGACAGACTAGGCTCCCCACCTGGTGTTCCTCATGGAACCATCCAGTCCTGGAGACTGAGGTTGGGGCACTTCGGGACCTATCCCAGTCTCACTCCTGCTCCCACAAGACAGGATGTGAGGCCCTACAACCTCCTCACAACAAGGGGACCCAGCTGTAACACTCCTAACCTTTCCCAGCACTCTGGGTTGGAAAACTTCTGAACCACTCCTCTTAGGGTCATTCCCCAATACCTCTACAGAGCCTCTGGTACTCACCCAGAGGTCTGCCTCCTGCGCAAGTTCCCTAGGATCAGAGAACTCGCACTCTAACACATGTTGGTTTAGCTCTGGTAAATAGGAACTCACAATATGCTCTCCCACAATTGGATTACACAGTTCCACGCAGGTGCTAACCTTTACCTCACAATCCAGTGTCTCACACACGTACCCCACACCACTCTCTTGAAATGGGCGAGACATTAACTGACTGTCTCTACCACTCAACCCACACTCTTCTGGGCGGTCCTCACACTCATACACCAGGACTTCAACCACGGGGGAACCCCTCTCCCTGCACCTCTCATCCAGAGTCGGTAGAGTGTCCCTCCCTTCACTAGGACTATGGGCCCCTGCGCTAGTTCCCCAATCGACCTCAGGGACACTGCACATTAATGGAGCTACCTCATATCCTTGAATCCCCTGGTGTAGATCAACCCCTCCTTCAAGTCAGGTGCTACATCTCTGGGTGGGTGTACTACACTGTCATCATTATATATCTCAATTCTGCTGCCACCACTGGACCCCCACCCTCACTGGTGAATCCAGACAATAAAAACTGCGCTCAGGGGATAACCTACCCTCCCGAGCTAACTTCTCCTTTCCTGCTATCTGCGCTAGGTGCGCCTCCAGCTGGGCAATCTCTATTTGGAGCCTCTCTAATTTCAGCTGGTTCTCCCTCTCCCTCTGTCTGTCGAACTACTCTGGGGACCATGAAGGGGATTGGGCACTACCCTGTGCACTAGACCCAGCAAGGGACTCCCTACCTATGGAACCTTCCCGCCTGTCCACCAACTCCTCTGGGGACCATGAGGGGAATCTGGCACTACCATAGGCACTAGACTCATCAAGGAACTCCCCACCTATGAGATATTCCATAACACTTTCTTCCTCCTCTTCAGACTCTCCAGAGCCACCCTCAGACCAACTACCCTCTTGGTAGGTGTACTGGGACTCCAAGAATCTCCATCTGTCTTGTTGCCAAAGTCTCAGGGATGTCTGCAGGGATAGCTGAGTCTCCTTCCTACTCACTGCTAAGCCCCTCTCCTCACAGAACCCCCTTAGCTCCTCTATACGGTAGGTCAACATATCCTCTATATAAAAGGTAGGTCTCATTTCAGCAAGACCCATTGCAGCAATAACTGGCAATATCAATAAAAGATAGAAGAAAACTTCTCAAGAAAATGTATGCGGGTAAAAAATCACCGGCAATATCAATCACAATATAGGATCCAAAAACTCTCAAAAATGTATGCGGGTACTATCACCGGCAATATCAATAAAAAATAGGCTTGCCCATTGTAACAATCACGGGCAATATCAATAAAAAATAGGCTTGCCCATTGTAACAATCACGGGCAATATCAATAAAAAATAGGCTTGCCCATTGTAACAATCACGGGCAATATCAATCAAAAAAACTCTCAAAAATGTATGCGGTACGTTATGGTCTGCACTTACTAGTAGTGTACACTATAATTACTGTATGCGATCATAAATGCAAGTCCAGATCCTCACCGCTGACCACCAATGTTAGAAATGGGGGTCTCCAGTTGGCAATGGCTGGCCACTGTCCAAGTAGGGACCCTTCTTCCTAAGTCAGAGTGAGAGGGCTACCCTCTTTAATACCCCCGCTCAAACCTGTGGTAACGTAGCACGAGCAGGTAGGCTTATCTCAGAGGCAGTGTGTGAAGCATTTATGACCATACACAGTAACACAGTAAGGAACACTACAAAGGGACACCACACAAGTAGTTATAAAAAATAGGTTTCTTTATATATAGGTAGATTTATCACAAGACCAATAACTGTAAAAGCCACAATACTGTCAAAAATAGGATTGCTGTTGAAGGGCTGTCAAAAATAGTTCAAAGGTTGCAAGAATAAGGTTCAAATTCAAAGCAGGGGTCTCTGCGACGCTTTCTCGTTCAGAGGTTGCAAAAATAAGGTTCAAATCCAAAACAGTGGTCTCTGCGACCCTTTCTCTCACAAAGTACCTGAATTCAGTAGCAAAACCAACAAAATGTCGCAAAGAAGTGGTAGCGATGATTTTCCTCACGCGAGGCCGGCGATGCGTTAAATCCTTGCCGCAAGGGAGGATGATGCGCCGATCTGCTGGTGCGTGCGGAGACGATGCAACCAACTTCTGCATGCTAGGCCGCCGATGCGATGACTTTCTTGCCGCGAGGGAGAAGTCGATGCGACGATCCTCTTGCGTTGTGCGATTGTGTTGCGATGCGAAGAAATGGTGCTCCGCGAGGGAGCGACGAAATCCGGTGCGATGCGTTGAAAATGGCGAATGCACGGCGTCCGCAATGCGATGTCTTGAAGCGATGATTTTTTTAGGGGTTGCGAGCGCTCGGCGACAGCAGCGCGATGATTTTTCCAGCGCTCTCGGCTGCAGCGGCTCGCAAAGGTGCGTTAGCGTCGATTTCCAGCACTCTTTTCTGTGAAGCAAACTAGAGGCCCTGGAACTCACAGGAGCCTCATCAGCAGATAGCAATCCTCGCAGGGAGGAAGCAGGAGGTTGGTGGTGGAGTCTGATGTGCCTGAGACTCCAGCAGGAGGCTAGCTCTTTTCCTAGCCCTTGGGTAATTGCTTGTAACAAAAATAAAAGTTCTCTCAAAAGTTCCTTTTCCTCTTCTTCAAGGTCCAGTGGTCACTGCTGCAGGCCAGTGCAAGAAACAACACACAAGCACAGGGACAGTCACTTCCTGCAGATTCCTCCAGTGGCACGGACAGAGTTTCCTCTCCAGATCCAGGGGCAATACAAATTGTAGGGGTTTGAGCACAGATATTTATACCCCAAAAGTCTTTGTTCTCAGAAGCTACAAGTCACTGAACCTAGCCAGAACCAGTTCTGCTCAGTCCTGGAGCACTTTGTTTACCAGGCTGCATCCTTCCTTTCAGAAAGAGGGGGTCTGCTAGCAGACACACAGTAGGAGGTGGAGCCAGCATTCACCTTGCCAGGCACAGCCCTATTCAGGTCAAGGAGCCACCCCTCCCCATACTCTAAATGCAGATCTCTCTATTCAACCCAGGTCTGACTCAGCCTGCCCTGTCCCTCCAAAACCAGACAGCCAATACACATAACAGCAGAGCACACTGGAAGGCTTAGGCAAGAAAATACCTACTTTCTAAAAGTGGTATTTTCAAACACAGAATATAAAAATAAACTTCACTAAAAGGTGTATTTTAATATTCTGAGCTCAGGCATACTAAATTCGTTTTTCTACCATGTCCCTGGGGTCAGTTAGGACTATAGAATGTAATAGTCAAACTGCCCATTCTGGCCTAGGAGGAACAGGTAGCCTTACAGTAGTGAAAAACGAAATTGGGTATAATTCACTACCAGGACATGCTACACACACCAAGGCATGTCCTACCTTACACATACAATGCACCCTACCATAGGGGTGACTTACATGATGCCAAGGGAAGGTTCAGGGGCTGGTAAGTGGGTGCACTTCACAGCCAAGATGGCAGTTCTGGACTGCACACAGACTTTGCAGTGGCAGGTCTGAGACACACTTTACAAGCTGCTTCTGTGGGTGGCGCAAACCAGCGCTGCATGCCCACCAGCAGCATTTGGTTTACCAGCCCTGGGCACACACAGGCCACTCTACTAGGGACTAACAGGTAAACCAAATAAGCCAATCAGGGATATACCAATTCACATAAACATATTTACAAAGGGAGAGCATATGCACTTTAGCACTGAACAGCAGTGGTAAAGTGCCCAGAGTCATAAAACCAACGAAAACAGGTCAGCAAAAATCCAGGAGGAAGGAAAAAGTTTAGGGGTGACCCTGCAAAAAGGGCCATTTCCAACACAACCCCCTTCCAGCCAAAACGCAGGGTAGACCAATCACTACCTTGATGGGCTTCCCTGCTTCGGGCGATAGAACACGGAACTGGCCCGCAACTGCAGGGGCATATGCCAGCTCTACTCCAATTTGAACCCTGGTGGATCCCTCTGTCCACACTCCCAGGGCCCACTAAGTTAACCAATGGGGAACTCTTCCCCTCACCTGTGGACACCACCTGTGCAACACCTAACCTTAACTGGCCCACAGGTGTGTCCCAACAGATAAACAACAAGCCCCAGTAGCCACTGACAGTAGTCAGTAATGAAATCCAAGCCCTATACCTCTCAGGGCTCTCAAACTTTTGTGGCATCAGAGAGGGAGGGGCAGTAACCCCAGGTGCTTGGCACCTTTTGTCCACTCTCCCTCCTGTCAGGTCAGGCAAGGCACCCTGACACTGACCCACCAGCCCTGGGCCTGTACCCAGCGGCGGGGCCAGAGACTGGGGTGGGCTCCCCCACACCCGGTCCTCCTCTTTGGGGCCCTCTACCCTCCCACCTGGAGCTGTACCCCCTTCCAGAATTGTCAGGGCACCTGTGGCAGGTGTCCTGCATAACTCGCCCACCAGTTCAGGGGTTCTATCCTGCAACTGGTATCCCAGCATAGGGTCTGTACCCTTAGACTGGGTGGAGGTCAGGGGTGAGGCTGCTCTCTCCCCGCCCCCTTTACTGGGGCCTGGCACCCTCCCACCTGGAGAGGTGCCCCCATAACACAAACTGGTAGGGGCACCGTTAGCAGTTGCCCCTTTCTCCAGGTCAGGGGGGACACCCTGAACCTGGCCCCCTAACCCAGGGTCTGTACCCTTAGGCTGGACCTGTGCCTGGCAACCCAGGACTTCTGGGAGAGTACACCAATTCCCCCCAAGGAAAGCACACTCCTCTAGAGTTGTGCGACAGTCTGCCTGGCACACCAGGACTTCCTGGGGAGCACACAGGCCCCCCTCAAGGAAAACATACCCCTCCACCAGTTCAGGGCTTGGACCCTGCAACTGATCTACCAACCTGAAAAACCCCTCAGGTTGCACCGGGGTCAGAGGCGAGGACTCCCTCCCTCTGCACCCCCTTCCAGCATACTGCACCCTCCCACCTGGAGTGGTGCTCTTAGAAAAAGAAATGGCCGGGACACTGCTTACAGTTGTCCCTCCCTCCAGGTCAGACAACACCTGGACCTGACTTACCATCCCAGGGACCAACCCCTGTGGTTGAACAACTGCCTGGCCAACCAGGGCTTCCTGAGGGTGACACATACCTAGCGTGTCGTGTGACAGTCTGCCTGGCACAGAGCTCACGACCTCCTGTCCCTCTGACAGTGCGTGAAGATGCCCCAGGACATAAGTGGCATCACCATGGCCAATCCTATGAGGCTCAGCCCTTCTGGCTGGCCCCTGACCCACTGGTTCTTCCACTGGGGACTCTTTCCCCCCTTCACCCCTCACTCTGGCCTTCTGCACCCTCCCAACTGGAGCGGTACTGCCAGACACTAGAACTGCTGGAGGTCTGATTACAGGCACTCCCAGCTCACCTAACACAGGGGGACCCCCCACAATGGACGGTCCATCCGGACAGACTAGGCTCCCCACCTGGTGTTCCCTCATGGAACCATCCTGTCCTGGAGACTGAGGTTGGGGCACTTCGGGACCTATCCCAGTCTCACTCCTGCTCCCACGAGACAGGATGTGAGGCCCTACAACCTCCTCACAACAAGGGGACCCAGCTGTAACACTCCTAACCTTTCCCAGCACTCTGGGTTGGAAAACTTCTGAACCACTCCTCTTAGGGTCATTCCCCAATACCTCTACAGAGCCTCTGGTACTCACCCAGAGGTCTGCCTCCTGCGCAAGTTCCCTAGGATCAGAGAACTCGCACTCTAACACATGTTGGTTTAGCTCTGGAAAATAGGAACTCACAATATGCTCTCCCACAATTGGATTACACAGTTCCACGCAGGTGCTAACCTTTACCTCACAATCCAGTGTCTCACACACGTACCCCACACCACTCTCTTGAAATGGGCGAGACATTAACTGACTGTCTCTACCACTCAACCCACACTCTTCTGGGCGGTCCTCACACTCATACACCAGGACTTCAACCACGGGGGAACCCCTCTCCCTGCACCTCTCATCCAGAGTCGGTAGAGTGTCCCTCCCTTCACTAGGACTATGGGCCCCTGCGCTAGTTCCCCAATCGACCTCAGGGACACTGCACATTAATGGAGCTACCTCATATCCTTGAATCCCCTGGTGTAGATCAACCCCCTCCTTCAAGTCAGGTGCTACATCTCTGGGTGGGTGTACTACACTGTCATCATTATATATCTCAATTCTGCTGCCACCACTGGACCCCACCCTCACTGGTGAATCCAGACAATAAAAACTGCGCTCAGGGGATAACCTACCCTCCCGAGCTAACTTCTCCTTTCCTGCTATCTGCGCTAGGTGCGCCTCCAGCTGGGCAATCTCTAGTTGGAGCCTCTCTAATTTCAGCTGGTTCTCCCTCACCCTCTGTCTGTCGAACTCCTCTGGGGACCATGAAGGGGATTGGGCACTACCCTGTGCACTAGACCCAGCAAGGGACTCCCTACCTATGGAACCTTCCCGCCTGTCCACCAACTCCTCTGGGGACCATGAGGGGAATCTGGCACTACCATAGGCACTAGACTCATCAAGGAACTCCCCACCTATGAGATATTCCATAACACTTTCTTCCTCCTCTTCAGACTCTCCAGAGCCACCCTCAGACCAACTACCCTCTTGGTAGGTGTACTGGGACTCCAAGAATCTCCATCTGTCTTGTTGCCAAAGTCTCAGGGATGTCTGCAGGGATAGCTGAGTCTCCTTCCTACTCACTGCTAAGCCCCTCTCCTCACAGAACCCCCTTAGCTCCTCTATACGGTAGGTCAACATATCCTCTATATAAAAGGTAGGTCTCATTTCAGCAAGACCCATTGCAGCAATAACTGGCAATATCAATAAAAAATAGAAGAAAACTTCTCAAGAAAATGTATGCGGGTAAAAAATCACCGGCAATATTAATCACAATATAGGATCCAAAAACTCTCAAAAATGTATGCGGGTACTATCACCGGCAATCTCAATAAAAAATAGGCTTGCCCATTGTAACAATCACGGGCAATATCAATAAAAAATAGGCTTGCCCATTGTAACAATCATGGGCAATATCAATAAAAAATAGGCTTGCCCATTGTAACAATCACGGGCAATATCAATCAAAAAAACTCTCAAAAATGTATGCGGTACGTTATGGTCTGCACTCACTAGTAGTGTACACTATAATTACTGTATGCGATCATAAATGCAAGTCCAGATCCTCACCGCTGACCACCAATGATAGAAATGGGGGTCTCCAGTTGGCAATGGCTGGCCACTGTCCAAGTAGGGACCCTTCTTCCTAAGTCAGAGTGAGAGGGCTACCCTCCTTGATACCCCCACTCAAACCTGTGGTAACGTAGCATGAGCAGGTAGGCTTATCTCAGAGGCAGTGTGTGAAGCATTTATGACCATACACAGTAACACAGTAAGGAACACTACAAAGGGACACCACACAAGTAGTTATAAAAAATAGGTATCTTTATATATAGGTAGATTTATCACAAGACCAATAACTGTAAAAGCCACAATACTGTCAAAAATAGGATTGCTGTTGAAGGGCTGTCAAAAATAGTTCAAAGGTTGCAAGAATAAGGTTCAAATTCAAAGCAGGGGTCTCTGCGACCCTTTCTCGTTCAGAGGTTGCAAAAATAAGGTTCAGATCCAAAGCAGTGGTCTCTGCGACCCTTTCTCTCACAAAGTACCTGAATTCAGTAGCAAAACCAACAAAATGTCGCAAAGAAGTGGTAGCGATGATTTTCCTCACGCGAGGCCGGCGATGCGTTAAATCCTTGCCGCAAGGGAGGATGATGCGCCGATCTGCTGGTGCGTGCGGAGACGATGCAACCAACTTCTGCATGCTAGGCCGCCGATGCGATGACTTTCTTGCCGCGAGGGAGAAGTCGATGCGACGATCCTGTTGCGTTGTGCGATTGTGTTGTGATGCGAAGAAATGGTGCTCCGCGAGGGAGCGACGAAATCCGGTGCGATGCGTTGAAAATGGCGGACGCACGGCGTCCGCAATGCGATGTCTTGAAGCGATGATTTCTTTAGGGGTTGCGAGCGCTCGGCGACAGCAGCGCGATGATTTTTCCAGCGCTCTCTGCTGCAGCGGCTCGCAAAGGTGCGTTAGCGTCGATTTCCAGCACTCTTTTCTCTGAAGCAAACTAGAGGCCCTGGAACTCACAGGAGCCTCATCAGCAGATAGCAATCCTCGCAGGGAGGAAGCAGGAGGTTGGTGGTGGAGTCAGATGTGCCTGAGACTCCAGCAGGAGGCTAGCTCTCTTCCTAGCCCTTGGGTAATTGCTGTAACAAAAATAAAAGTTCTCTCAAAAGTTCCTTTTCCTCTTCTTCAAGGTCCAGTGGTCACTGCTGCAGGCCAGTGCAAGAAACAACACACAAGCACAGGGACAGTCACTTCCTGCAGATTCCTCCAGTGGCACGGACAGAGTTTCCTCTCCAGATCCAGGGGCAATACAAATTGTAGGGGTTTGAGCACAGATATTTATACCCCAAAGGTCTTTGTTCTCAGAAGCTACAAGTCACTGAACCTAGCCAGAACCAGTTCTGCTCAGGCCTGGAGCACTTTGTTTACCAGGCTGCATCCTTCCTTTCAGAAAGAGGGGGTCTGCTAGCAGACACACAGTAGGAGGTGGAGCCAGCATTCACCTTGCCAGGCACAGCCCTATTCAGGTCAAGGAGCCACCCCTCCCCATACTCTAAATGCAGATCTCTCTATTCAACCCAGGTCTGACTCAGCCTGCCCTGTCCCTCCAAAACCAGACAGCCAATACACATAACAGCAGAGCACACTGGAAGGCTTAGGCAAGAAAATACCTACTTTCTAAAAGTGGTATTTTCAAACACAGAATATAAAAATAAACTTCACTAAAAGGTGTATTTTAATATTCTGAGCTCAGGCATACTAAATTCGTTTTTCTACCATGTTCCTGGGGTCAGTTAGGACTATAGCATGTAATAGTCAAACTGCCCATTCTGGCCTATGAGGAACAGGTAGCCTTACAGTAGTGAAAAACGAAATTGGGTGTAATTCACTACCAGGACATGCTACACACACCAAGGCATGTCCTACCTTACACATACAATGCACCCTACCATTGGGGTGACTTACATGATGCCAAGGGAAGGTTCAGGGGCTGGGAAGTGGGTGCACTTCACAGCCAAGATGGCAGTTCTGGACTGCACACAGACTTTGCAGTGGCAGGTCTGAGACACACTTTACAAGCTGCTTCTGTGGGTGGCGCAAACCAGCGCTGCATGCCCACCAGCAGCATTTGGTTTACCATCCCTGGGCACACACAGGCCACTCTACTAGGGACTAACAGGTAAACCAAATAAGCCAATCAGGGATATACCAATTCACATAGACATATTTACAAAGGGAGAGCATATGCACTTTAGCACTGAACAGCAGTGGTAAAGTGCCCAGAGTCATAAAACCAACGAAAACAGGTCAGCAAAAATCCAGGAGGAAGGAAAAAGTTTAGGGGTGACCCTGCAAAAAGGGCCATTTCCAACAAACTCCAAATACCTAACCCAATTACTTCTGATACAACATTAACTAATATGAAATTTCAAGTATTTCCTGATGATATTCTAACCACTTGCACCAAAGTGAATGTTTTTGGTTCCATTGCTGTTCAGGGTCACTGATCTAAGTTGATGCAGGGATGGTCAACAAGTTCTTTTTTGCCTTTAACCATAGGTACCTGAAACTCAACCATGCCCTTCTATAGAGGCAGTGAGTGATCACATACCTGTATTCATTGGCACATGGCCCTGATCCAGCAGCACACCTGCCTCAAACATGTACATGTCAAAACCGGAGGCCCCCAGCAGCAGAGTACAGGACTGGCTCACTACTGCAGCCATAAGGGAGAGTGGTCCACAGCAGGCAGTGTGAGATGAAACAGAGCCCGCCCTGCACCGCTACTGACAGTACTATGGTGAACAGAGGCCAGCACGTGTGTGAGTGAGGGAACGAAGAGCCCGCCCTGCTCCGCTACTGACAGCACTATGGTGAACAGAGGCCAGCACATGTGTGAGTGAGGGAACAAAGAGCCCACCCTGCTCCGCTACTGACAGCACTATGGTGAAGAGGCCAGCACTTGTGTGAGTGAGGGAACGAAGAGCCCGCCCTGCTCCGCTACTGACAGCACTATGGTGAACAGAGGCCAGTACGTGTGTGAGATGAAACAGAGCCCTCCCTGCTCTGCTACTGACAGCACTATGGTGAACAGAGGCCAGCACGTGTGTGAGTGAGGGAACAAAGAGCCCGCCCTGCTCCTACTGACAGCACTATGGTGAACAGAGGCCAGCACGTGTGTGAGTGAGGGAACGAAGAGCCCGCCCTGCTCCGCTACTGACAGCACTATGGTGAACAGAGGCCAGCAGTTGTGTGAGATGAAACAGAGCCCTCCCTGCACCGCTACTGACAGCACTAGAGTCAACGGAGGCCAGCACGTGTGTGAGATGAAACAGAGCCCGCCCTGCTCCGCTACTGACAGCACTATGGTGAACAGAGGCCAGCACGTGTGTGAGTGAGGGAACGAAGAGCCCGCCCTGCTCGGCTACTGACAGCACTATGCTGAACAGAGGCCAGCACGTGTGTGAGTGAGGGAACGAAGAGCCCGCCCTGCTCGGCTACTGACAGCACTATGGTGAACAGAGGCCAGCACGTGTGTGAGTGAGGGAACGAAGAGCCCGCCCTGCTCTGCTACTGACAGCACTATGGTGAACAGAGGCCAGCAGTTGTGTGAGATGAAACAGAGCCCGCCCTGCTCCGCTACTTACAGCACTGTAGTCAACGGAGGCCAGCAGTTGTGTAAGTGAGGGAACGAAGAGCCCGCCCTGCTCCGCTACTGACAGCACTATGGTGAACAGGGGCCAGCAGTTGTGTGAGATGAAACAGAGCCCGCCCTGCTCCTACTGACAGCACTATGGTGAACAGAGGCCAGCACGTGTGTGAGTGAGGGAACGAAGAGCCGGCCTGCACCGCTACTGACAGCACTATGGTGAACAGAGGCCAGCAGTTGTGTAAGTGAGGGAACGAAGAGCCCGCCCTGCTCTGCTACTGACAGCACTATGGTGAACAGGGACCAGCAGTTGTGTGAGATGAAACAGAGCCCGCCCTGCTCCTACTGACAGCACTATGGTGAACAGAGGCCAGCACGTGTGTGAGTGAGGGAACGAAGAGCCCGCCCTGCACCGCTACTGACAGCACTATGGTGAACAGAGGCCAGCACCTGTGTGAGATGAAACAGTGCCTGCCCTGCTCCGCTACTGACAGCACTATGGTGAACAGAGGCCAGCACGTGTGTGAGTGAGGGAACGAAGAGCCTGCCCTGCACCGCTACTGACAGCACTATGGTGAACAGAGGCCAGCCCCTGTGTGAGATGAAACAGTGCCTGCCCTGCTCCGCTACTGACAGCACTATGGTGAACAGAGGCCAGCACGTGTGTGAGTGAGGGAACGAAGAGCCCGCCCTGCTCCTACTGACAGCACTATGGTGAACAGAGGCCAGCACGTGTGTGAGTGAGGGAACGAAGAGCCCGCCCTGCTCCGCTACTGACAGCACTATGGTGAACAGAGGCCAGCACGTGTGTAAGTGAGGGAACGAAGAGCCCGCCCTGCTCCACTACTGACAGCACTATGGTGAACAGAGGCCAGTAGTAGTGTGAGATGAAACAGAGCCTGCCCTGCTCCGCTACTGACAGCACTATGGTGAACAGAGGCTAGCAGTTGTGTGAGATGAAACAGAGCCCACCCTGCTCCGCTACTGACAGCACTATGGTGAACAGAGGCCAGCACGTGTGTGAGATGAAACAGAGCCCGCCCTGCTCCGCTACTGACAGCACTATGGTGAACAGAGGCCAGCACGTGTGTGAGTGAGGGAACGAACAGCCCGCCCTGCTCCGCTACTGACAGCACTATGGTGAACAGAGGCCAGCACGTGTGTGAGTGAGGGAACGAAGAGCCCGCCCTGCTCCGCTACTGACAGCACTATGGTGAACAGAGGCCAGCACGTGTGTAAGTGAGGGAATGAAGAGCCCGCCCTGCTCCGCTACTGACAGCACTATGGTGAACAGAGGCCAGTAGTAGTGTGAGATGAAACAGAGCCTGCCCTGCTCCGCTACTGACAGCACTATGGTGAACAGAGGCTAGCAGTTGTGTGAGATGAAACAGAGCCCACCCTGCTCCGCTACTGACAGCACTATGGTGAACAGAGGCCAGCACGTGTGTGAGATGAAACAGAGCCCGCCCTGCTCCGCTACTGACAGCACTATGGTGAACAGAGGCCAGCACGTGTGTGAGTGAGGAACGAAGAGCCCGCCCTGCTCCGCTACTGACAGCACTATGGTGAAGAGGCCAGCACGTGTGTGAGCGAGGGAACGAAGAGCCCGCCCTGCTCCGCTACTGACAGCACTATGGTGAACAGAGGCCAGCACGTGTGTGAGTGAGGGAACGAAGAGCCCGCCCTGCTCCGCTACTAACAGCACTATGGTGAACAGAGGCCAGCAGTTGTGTGAGATGAAACAGAGCCCGCCCTGCTCCGCTACTGACAGCACTATGGTGAACAGAGGCCAGCACGTGTGTGAGTGAGGGAACGAAGAGCCCGCCCTGCTCCGCTACTGACAGCACTATGGTGAACAGAGGCCGGCACGTGTGTAAGTGCACCAAGAGCCGCACCATTTTCAGAGATGTTAGCGCCACGGCGGAAAGGCAACATTAGTGTAGAATGTCGGCAGCCTGAAACGGTTGGACAGAGCAGCCCAATAACAACACAAATCGAAGGGGCTTAGAGCAAAGTGCGGGGGCGACAATAAGCCTGAATGTTCACTGAAGAATAAAGCATTATGGGAGAGAACAACAAAGTAAATAGTAATTTCTTTCTGTGTTTTTCCACTGTGAATGTTCACCAAGATTGAGGGCTCAGGCCTGCTGGACCGGGCTATTTTGTACAGTCATAAAAAGTGTGTATAGTAAGTTTATTTTGGAAATCAGAGCCAGGCGATGTGTGTTATTTCATTCCTGCTTCTGCTGCCCTCGAAGGCAGGCTCATACAAACACAAATGTGCGCACTGAGACCTTTCAAGAGCTATCAGGACAAATGCTTATGCAGTTGGACATGGAGACACATTGCTGTCTTTTGGGAATGGCTCGCAATTAGACCAACAGTTTTGTAAACCTAGCGGGTAGAAAATCCTCCAAGGAAAAACAGAAAACAGCAAAGCAAAATATTTCATCTTAGGTTAGTTATTTAAAAAATCATGCCATTCGGTAGCATCTGGTAAGCATTAAAATCTGTACTATACCGGACTCACTTCTACGTGCTCCTCACGGGCCTGGGGGCGTCAGTCAAATAGCAGAGGTGACTGCTTTCATCTCCATTCCCCTCATGCACAATTCCGTCCCAGGCACTGTGCATGAGAGAAAATAGCAGAGGCAGCCTGTCGCATCACCATTCACTGGGTGGCTTTAAAATAAAGCCACAGTGATTGGTCATGAGTGTCCTGGCTCTGTGCTGCTTTGAATGCGTGGGCCAGCATGAAGATAGGCTAGCCTGCCAAGAACCAATGCAAGCTTCGCTTTCATGCTTTTTAGCTGCATGACAGCAAAAGCAAGGATTGGTTCAGGCAGGAGAAACCAGCGCTCCAAATGAGACCGGGGCGCTCTGATGTGTTTCTGCTGGCACTCTAACAGAACGCTGGTTCAAGGAAAGAAGTGCACATGTCAGGTAGGCCACAGTCAGAGACCTGTCCAACCCGACAAGTGCACTAGAGACTTCTGCTGATGCTGCCTGTTGGCCCTACCAATAACCTGGATTGGCCATCTCAACACAGCAGAGAATGAAGCGAGCAGCCAGGGGGATGGGCACAGTCCTTGAACAGGACAGGAAGAGTAAGACTTAATTGTTAAAATATGCATGGCGCAGCTCCTCACCCTGGGGGTGGGGGGTCTACGCCCCTATGCTCCAGAGGAGGAACCTCTCCTGAAGGGGAGGGGTTAAGGGAGGAGTAAAGAGGGGTTAAGAGAGGAGAAGGGCAGGGTCTCGGGGGGGTCATGCAGCCACCCACAAAAAAGTAAGCCCATTGCTATTCACAAACGGCACTTCTATAGTAATTGCAGCAAAAAAGACCTAAGAAGTTATAAATATACTTCAGACCAGTGCTGGAGTAAGTCCAACACCACCCATGTCATCCACAGTTACTCCAGCACCCTCCCATAGAGAATAATGGACATAAAGACTTAAAATAAAACCCCATAGGAAATAATGTTAAAATGGGCAGGGAAAATGAGTGACCATTTCCCAATTTAAATAGGGCGAGACGACCCTCACTGTGACTTAGTGTTTCTTTGTCAGACGGACTGCTGGGTCAGGGGTTGTCACTTGCTGAGGCAGTGCAGGCTACACAGGCAGTAATATGAGGGGATCTTCTGAATCTAAGTAGAGCAGGGGACCAACAGGTTTGGTGGGTCCAGAGAACCATCTGTTTGTGGTAGTTTCCTCACTCCTCCAAACCCTAAATATGAAAACTAAATGTGGAACCAGCCCTGAGGGCGGTGAACAAATACAGATGGGAGAGGACAAACCCTTGACATGCCTATCTTGTGTGTGAAAGGGCAGCTTTATTTGGGAGCAGTGGGCTCACACTTTGACATCCCTTAGCGATGTGACATAAACGAACACTATATGTAATCAAAAAGAGGACTAGCCTATCTGTGAGTGATACAGGACTCAGGACTGTATGAGGAAGGGGGAAACTATTAAGTTTCTTTATGAAGCCCTCACCCACCAACCTAGTTGGTGGCATGCTTCATCATCGGGCCCACCCAGTGACACCGAATGTGTCCCGGGTGTGCTTCTACGCCTGTGTTACAGCGGAGCTGGTGTTTTGCTGAGTATGCAGTGTTGGTGACGTGAAAGTGAAAATTTAAAAGCTATACAGTGGTCCCAGTTCCCGAGGGGGTTAATTTTAATGTCTGGGCCTCTGTTAGCGTTAAAAACAAGGCAATGGATGTTAGTGGAGTGAATATTAGGAACTCCAGCATCCGATGTGTGGTCTACATGTTTCAGCCAGGCCTTTCTTTGAAACTGGCTTTCCTCAGGACCGAAAGTTATGTGAAGGTGCGATCTACACTTTAAGTGAGTATGTGATCAGAAATGTGTCGCACTCGCTAAGGTGCTATACGTGTGGGAGGGGGATTCCCTCTCCAAGCATTAGCTAGCGTTTTGCTGCAAATGCCCCTGTAGAGATATCCGGCAGAGGTGTTGACCGACTTTGTTGGTCAGGACCCTTTAGAAACCTGTTGTGCTGTCGCGGATCTCCGAGTACTAACCCTTGACATGCCTTTCTTGTGTGTGAAAGGGCAGCTTTATTTGGGAGCAGTGGGCTCACACTTTTCCATCCCTTAGCGATGTGACATAAACGAACACGTCATAAACAATGTGCTTACAATTATTCACTACTCCTCTTCCCAGGTTCCTGCGCAGATTCCCACCACTACCCCCTTCCTTACCAACAATGTAACTTTTAACCAATATTATATCTTATGACCCTACATACTCTCCCTCCTAACTCCTGGTGCGTTGCTTTTCTAGTCTAGCCTGTCTACCCCAGGACCAGGCTTACCCCTTATTTCATCTTTTGGTCTCTATTCACACAGTTCACTTTTTCTTCTACTACGTGATGCCAAAATCACTTTTTTTTGCCCCATTACACCCACTACTCTGAGTGATAAAAAACTACAAAAGTGTGAAAAAGAGCTAGATTAATATTCAAAACTATAGGTTGCTTTTTATTACTCCTGTCGTGGAGCTGAGAAAAGAAATGTGTAACATTAATGACTGTGGAGAAAACGTATGCCCTAGTCAGTCAAACAAACTTTATTCAGGCTATATTAAGTCATAAAAGTACAAGAAAAAGAATGAGTTCATATAAATATAACATCGATACATCATCATAATAGCAGACAGCATCACTTATAAATATCTCAGCAGTACGAAAAAATAAGTAAAACATCTTACAAAATGAGACCATTATAGGGTAAAATCCATAAAAATAATTCAATAAGACCCTGGGAGAAATACAATCAATGTCCACAGTCCTCAAGGCCTCTGTGAATAAAATGGCTGCAGCTCCAAATTCCCGGATCATTACACTGATCCATATCTACTTCTGATCCTCAGGGTGAGCTGGACACAATTTACCACAGCAACACAAAGATCCATATTATCCAACTTTTGCAAAAAAGCAGAGGCCTCCTTATGAGTTCTAATCTTAGAAGAGACTAAGATTGGAATCAAATATCTCTTTCTTGCATAGGAGTGTAAATGACAAAATAAAGTAAAGTGCATTGTGCTTTGCGGAGCAACATTGTCACAGGGACAACTCGGCAACTCTGAGCCCCAAGCTGCCTTCCTAGGAAACACAACAAAAAAGTGCAGCAGGTCAAATCAAAATCTTGTAGACTAAAACCTAGGATTCAAGTTGTAAAACCAGGAAGGCTTGGACTCACACCCAATAGACAGTTTGATTGATTTGTAATTGGCAAGGGCATGCCATTTGTCAAACTTTGCCTCACTGAATCTATCCTGCCTGTCCTGAAAAGTCTCCTTCACCTGAAGTGTGACCTTTGGATTTATATTCAGGTCATTCTCAGTCAATTCCAACATGCTTGGTTCTGAGAATCCGGACCTGATATAGTTGAGCCAAGGGATTGCATGGGACTCAAACGGCGGGGTGTTCTTATGTGTGAGGAAATGGCGCCTACTGAGTGTGCGTAACTTTGGACTGAAACAAATAAAGTGGTGCAAAAGGTGAGGGAAAACACCCTGAGCCCTCAAAAGAGACCCTAGGGTCAAAGATCAAGGTATATACAAGCCTATGCACACACTACTCCTATTTCTACTTTCAATGAGTATATAGTACATTCAAAACAGATTCACGAGACAGAGTACAAAAAATATAGAAGTGATCCCAGTAGTTGACGTTTTCTTGTTCTTTTATTCTGAAAACTGCCCAGCCAACACGTGTTTAGTCGCAGGGGAGTACCCTTCGACTTCTTCAGGCCTATAAAACATAAACAAGTGTCATGGATCTTGTAATCCAAAGGTATTGGATATAGCAAAGTTTGATGAACACAGTCATTCACCATATAGTGGAAACCCTGTAACACGACATGAGATGCAATTTTACATGCATTGCACCTGTCACACTCATGGTGGGCGAGTACAAAGAAAGATTATATACATGCCACCCCATTCTGGTGGATCCTTAACAATTTACGGTGATCAAAAATCAGCATGAAATACATAGGTGACAGTATTGCATGCAAGGTGACATTGCTATAATATTCAAAGTGTGCGGCAATCATTGATGTAATAACAATGTGAAATACAGATTAATGGCCTGTTCGAAATAGATGAAATTTAAAGATACTCCGGTGAAAAGCGGGGGAAGAAAAAGGGGGTAAGACAAATTTTATCCAAGCCCCCAAGTTCCAGTGCTTAGAGTGGACAATCATGTTTACCCTCACCGTGTGTGATTCATGCTCGAACCTACGTGACATAGGTGGAGAAACGGTGGGTGGTATCCTACCTGTCAGGCTAGTGGATTCAGTGTCAACGTTCTAAAGGAAGGAGTAAAAGAGAACTCCATGTTAGATAAATGCCCCCGTGTGTGGCTCCTCTGTCATAACATCATAAGCACGTGAGTAGGTGAGTAAAGACCTCTAACCTCTCGACCGGTTCTACTTCTGTCCCGTCCTGGGCCTGTATACACCCACCAAATTCTAATTGGGTCGTCCTTTTCATTATCTTACTGGATTCCAAGGAATCAGCTGGAGAGTATCATGTTTACTGGCACCCACACGAGCACACATGAGGTGTCTAGAGATGACTCAGCCGAATTGACGGAAATCACGTCTTTTATCATATTTAAGCACAACATCGCCTGATCATTTTGCCTCACCACTTGAATAGTGGATTTTCCCATAGATAGTTCAAGGGGCACTAAACTTTGCTGCTTACACAGCGGCATTCAGGATCCACTTCCGGTTTACTACACGACCGCAACCGAACTCCGGTCAGCGGTCTAGTTCTCCACTTCCCGTTTACTCCACGACCGCAACCGAACTCCGATCAGCGGTCTAGTACTCCATTCTCCATTTCGCCTATTAGGAACAGAATTTGCCACAACACTGGTTCCGGGTCATCTAGGGAGTTACGGAGCAGGGACCGCATTGGGAGCGTACTCGCTGAGGTAAGAGAACATCTATTCACGTGTAGGGGGAGGCACCGGGGATACTGATCCCGGGACTGTCATATTTCTGACGTAGCTTCATTGGCCCCATAGGTACCTGTAACGGAGTGCGAATCGCTGATATCGGACAGAAACTTCAACACTTGAGTTTTGAAGGGGATCGACGAAATCCTCTAAATATTTTAAATAACAGAAGGTGAGGAGTGGGAATTATAACGAACGTGATGTTATTCAAGCATGGTGTTTCCTCCACACTGCGTATTAATTGATATGGGGCACTTAGTGAATCATATTTTACCCACACAGATATTACGATAGATTCTAAACGGAGAATACTGTGAAAAGTGGTGAAGAATACACAATTTTGCCAGCCGGGACGGAAGTAGAACCGGTCGAGAGGTAAGAGGTCTTTACTCACCTACTCACGTGCTTACGATGTTATGACAGAGGAGCCACACACGGGGGCATTTATCTAACATGGAGTTCTCTTTTACTCCTTCCTTTAGAACGTTGACACTGAATCCACTAGCCTGACAGGTAGGATACCACCTGCCATTTCTCCACCTATGTCACGTAGGTTCGAGCATGAATCACACACGGTGAGGGTAAACATGATTGTTCACTCTCAGCACTGGAACTTGGGGGCTTGGATAAATTTTGTCTGACCCCCTTTTTCTTCCCCCGCTTTTCGCCGGGTTATCTTTAAATTTCATCTATTTCGAACAGGCCATTTTTCGTATTTCCCATTGTTATCGCATCAATGATTGCCGCACACTTTGAATATTATATTATGTCTCCTTGCATGCAATACTGTCACCTATGTATTTCATGCTGATTTTTGATCACCGGAATTTGTTAAGAACCCACCAGAATGGGGTGGAATGTATATAATCTTTCTTTGTACTCGCCCACCATGTGTGTGACAGGTGCAATGCATGTAAAATTGCATCTTATGTCGTGTTATAGGGTTTCCACTATATGGTGAATGACTGTGTTCATCAAACTTTGCAATATCCAATAACTTTGGATTACAAGATCCATGACACTTGATTATGTTTTATAGCCCTGAAGAAGTCGAAGGGTACTCCCCTGCGACGAAACACGTGTTGGCTGGGCAGTTTTCAGAAAAAAAGAACAAGAAAATATCAACTACTGGGATCACTTCTATATTTTTTGTACTCTGTCTCGTGAATCTGTTTTGAATGTACTCTATACTCATTGAAAGTAGAAATAGGAGTAGCGTGTGCATAGGCTTGTATATACAAGGGATTGCATCATCGTTATCCAGAGCAAGACAGTCTTCCAATACATCCCTTGAAAGCTGGGCTCCCGGATTCCCCCAAACCTTGAGCCATAATAAGAGGGGTTCCAGCTTAATCCTGTCTCCCAATGGAGTCGTTCCAACCTCTGAATGGCACTTAAAAGCAGGGGTGAAATGGGGCACAGCCAGTAATCTTAATACAAATATTTTCTTAACCTGCTGCAATGGCCCAGCACCCTTAAATCCCCAAACTCCTGCTCCATATGACACCATAGAAATGCTTTTACTCTTATAAATGTTAATAATGTATGCCCTTGTCATTTAAGTATTGTTAGAAGACCTTTTCAGAGCTACAGAGTACATTCACTTTCTTGTTTACTTTCTTACTCTTTTGTTTGTTCATTCTTTCCATCTTCCTTTTCTTCTATTGCCCTGATTTCTTTCTGTTTCTTGCTTTCTTCTTATTTTACTCCAGTTTTTTCAGTTTTTTTCTTCTTCTTTTCCCTTCTTTTTTGTTTCTGTTTGTTCTTTCTTCAATGCTTTGTTTTTCTTTTTATGCTTTCTTCTTTCTTTCCTTTTCTTGATTTAGTTCGAAATATTTTTCCTTTTTCCTTCTTTTTTCTTTCTCTTTCATTTTTCTTACAATCTTACTGTAATTAATGTAATTTCTTCGTTTTTACACAGCTTTCTACATTTTCTTTTTCATTATATTGCTTTACTTTCATTCTATCTGTTTTTTGCTTCATTCTATTTTATCTTCCTCCCCGTCTCTTACCCTCCCTTCTTCGTTCCATTTTTCCATATTGTATTTGCGCATGTAATGATACAATGTAATCAATTGTTCCCTAATAGCCCTCATTCCTACTTCCTACCGTCTTGCAATGCATAGAGGTATTGATTGAACAAGGGATCCTTTTACCATCCTAGCTAGATTATATTGCTGTTCAGAAAAGGAAATGTTTCATGTTCTCTTTCCATTAAAGCTCTCTTTCCTTTTCAATTATAAAGGCAGATGCGCTCGCTTTTTAAATGTGCATTAGCCAACAGGCTCCCAAGAGCACCATGTCTGACTAAAGCGACTGTTGTTTTCTTCCTGAACTGCACGGTCCATCTGTCTTAATACTTGTGCACCAATCATCACTGGCTATCTTTAGACCCATCAGATGGCACAACCTTAGGGCCTGATTGACAAAGGTAAACGTACCCGTATATGTAAGTTTACAATTGTTTGCAATTCACAGAGCAATTTTTTTTTTTAAAATATCTTTTTATTAAGTTCGAGCAAAAGAGAAACATTCCATTACAGTTGTGTTGGTACAAGACACTCATTTCTTACAGAATCCGGCAAACACATCTCTTCTCCCCCATTAGTTATGAAGGACCAAACCACCCTCACTGTCCCTGTTGCCTCCTTCAGTCGTGCTTAGGACAGTCAGGGCCTGGATTGTCTCCCAATTGATTTTTTGCAATTCACAGAGCAAGTTTAAGAGTTATATCTTCAGGACTGCCTATCTTTTCTAGGTGCAGAGTCTCTGCCACAAATGCAGAAACTCCACAATCGTAAAGATACTACTAGTAAAATTGCTCTGTGAATTGCAAAAAATCATAAACTTACACCTTGTCCTCCTTTTTTGTGGACAAAATTCTCAACATCCACAGCCTCTTTCCCAACAAGGCTGGTGAAAATCAGCACCATTGGCCCGTCAGTGACCATTCCCCGAATCCAATTTCCCTGAATGAATTCACTGAATTCACCCAAGAGGAAGTCAGTACTGCCCTCTGCAAGGTTAAATCAGGCTCCCCTGCTGACCCAGTCTCCCCTCATATCCTGTCCATAATTGGGCCAGCCCTTCTCTCAGGCCTCACCAAGCTTTTTAACCTATCCTTATGACACTCAACTGTTCCAACAAGGTGGAAAGTGGTCATGGTCAAGCCCATATTAAAGAAGCCTACCCTGGACCCTAAGGAGCCAAACAACTACCGGCCCATCTCCCTTCTCCCTTTTTTTGGGAAGGTCCTGGAGTCGCTAATTAACAAACAACTTACCACCTTCCTGGAGAGTAACAATCTACTGGACCCTTCTCAATCTGGGTTTCGGGCCTCACACAGCACGGAAACCGCCTTGTTGGAGGTAGTTGAGAACATAAGACTCTCCCTTGATGCTGGACAATCAGCCATCCTGGTTTTACTCGATCTGTCAGCCGCCTTTGACACCATCTCCCACAGCACTCTTTTTAATCGTCTGTGGGAGATGGGTGTCAGGGGCACTGCATTGAACTGGCTCAGGAGTTACCTGACAGACCGGACTTCGAAAGTGCATGTGGGTACTTTTGTCACCAGTAGCCAATTCATAGACAAAGGTGTCCCCCAGGGCTCTATTTTGAGCCCCACACTCTTCAACCTGTACTTGGCACCCCTAGCCAGTGTGATTAAATCATACGGCTTCGACACAGTATCGTACGCTGACGATACTCAGCTGCTAATCACGTTAGGCCCAGACCCGACTGATACCAAACTTCGATTCATGAAGTGTATGTCTGATATACACATCTGGATGCAAACCAATCATTTGCAACTTAATGCCAGCAAGAATGAAATCATCCTCTTCGGCAAAGCACAAACCTCGTGGTCGAGTGACTGGGGGCCTCTCAATCTCGGCACATGTCCATCACCCAAATCTGTAGGTCGTAACCTAGGGGTGCTGATTGACAATCACCTCTCCATGACTGATCATGTCAATCATGTGGCCAGCATTTGTTATGGATTAATGCGCAGTCTTCGTAAGATCTTCCAATGGGTTCCACTGTCATCCCGAATGCCGCTGGTTCAAGGATTAATTATCAGTCGGCTAGACTATGGAAACGCCCTAATGGCCGCCATCAATGAAGAGCTCCTAACCAAATTACAGGTCCTCCAAAATACGGCTGCCATCTGGTATTAAATCTACCGTCCCGATCCCCCTCAATACCAAGTTTGAGAGCTCTCCACTGGCTTCCCATCACGAAACGTATAACATTTGAGAATAACTGTCTGGTCCACAAAACCATCTGTGGACATGGTCCACATTATCTTTCAAAAAAACTGATCAGGTATAACCCCTCCAGAACTCTCAGATCCGCCAATAAACATCTTCTTATCCCATTCAAGATTCGCACTGCCAGAAATGGCGGGAGATCTTTTTCGCATCTTGCTCCCACCCTATGGAACTTACTCCCTCTGCATCTACGTATGTAGACCGACCGTAGACAATTTCGTAAGGCTCTCAAGACCTGGCTGTTCTGAGTTTTCTTCTTCCTGTCTGCTCTCCTTATTCTTTCTCCTCCACTGTTTTTCAGGATAGGCTAGCGCTTTGAGACCTTCGGGTGAAATGTACGCTTAACAAAATCTCATAACATAACTTAACATAAGTTTACAGTGAATCAGGCACTTAGTGCGCACCAAGCATTGGCACCAATGCTCTTTTACGCCTTTCAACGCCCACCAGTCATCACTTCTATTTCTAATTCTGTGACTTTTTCTATTTCTTTTATTTCTATTTGTGTTTTGTATTTAGATAGCTCACTAATATCAGCAGTCTCTAGGTGATTCCTAAGCATGAAGGGCAAGCCCAAACAATTGAACCATATAGCGGCTTGAACACCCGAGATTTAATGCTGCGTCTTAAATAAAGGAGACATCACTCCACTTGAAGATAAACTATCAAAACCCACAGTTTGGGGGCGGGCACAGAAAATTAACGACCCATCCGAGCACTACAAGGATCTGTAGATCATCTTTAGTTGATCGGCAGCCATGGTGACTGTTCCTAAATGGAGTGGATACGACAAGTGAGTGGATGTCAAAGCAAGCAGCACCGTTTTAGAAGGCCTGGAGTCTTTTTGAGTCCAAATTTGGCATCATCAAGTCTCATCTAAACGGGGTAAGCGACTAAACACCTACTTTCAGAATTTAGGTGATATGAGATTGGTGGCATCATGATGAAACAGTGGGTGACATGGTGAGATGGGCAACTATCTTCACCCCTAGATATTGACCACCGGAAGTGAAGTGAATAGTTGAGCTTAGTTCCACAGGTCAGACATTGCTGGTCCAATGGTAACAGCTGTTGTTTACTACCGGAACATCTGTCTTATCTGCATTCGACTTGAGGATGTCCTTTCTCGTCCAAGCTGCAATAAATTGGAGATTTTGTTGAAACCCAAGAAAAGGCTTTTCCTTATTATGAAGTTTTAGCAATACCTGTATGTCATCGACGTACATCTACGCATTGACTCCCCGACTCGCCAATCGGTGCACCAGGGGTTTCACTTATATGTGAAATAGATGGGGTGATATGAAAGACTCCTGTGGAGCTCTACAAGAGATGGTGGTTCTATGAAACTGAAAGGAATCTAGAGAGACCACCTATATTGAAATACGAAGGTCAGGGGTAGATGCGAGGAACGTGGAATGGGATAACAGAAAAAACCGAGGTACCGGGATCCATTACTTCAGCCTCATGACTTGACTGTTCAAAGAGGTCTGCAGAATGTTGTGGAACCTTACAACACAAAAATATCTTAAGTATCTTGAAAATCAGAGAACTAAGATGACTCCAATTGTGAATGGATAATCTGGAGCACTATCTAAGTGTAACCAACTCTCTGTCCTTTGATATGGAATGAGTAACTACTAAGAACTGAACATACAAAAAATAAGCATCAATGTACATGTGCACAAATGTCTCCCTGCTTTTTGATAACTGTATCAAACTTGATCACTACACACTCTCCCTCTGGTGGAAGATGAGCCTCAGTTTCTCCGTGACTTCTGTAGGACTGCGAAATAATCAATATTGATTATATATCCTGCTGTACCCTGATCTTGGCAATTGTATAAGCTTACTGAAATGATGATACCATATGCGTAGATGTACGCCAATAACATGCAGGTATTGCTAAAACTTCATAATAAGGAAAATCCTTATCTTGGGTTTCAACAAAATCCCCAATTTATTGTAGCTTGGACGAGAAATTACATCCTCAATTCTTAAACGCATATACAATTATCCACTACACTAGTCCCCCTGTATCTTCACAAGGTGATGAGCGGGATAAAACCCCAGATTAATAGTTGTACTGAATGTTAAAGACAGTAGTTCAAAGCTCATTTTCATCAACAGCATGACTTTGGATTACTCCACCGTAATCCAAATGCCTATTCAAACCAATAATTTGAGAAGTATCAGGTCTTCAAAGGAAGTCCGCAACCCTTGTTGCAAGGCCCAATCTGCAGCAACATTGTAGCAGGATTGCCTAACAAAGGACGCAGCGAACCACAAGGAGATATAAACCCGACAATCCAAGATGGCTGTTGTCTCAGTGAGACACGTGAGAGCTGACTGCTGTGAATTGTAGTTTATTGCCAGCAATCAGCAGAACAAAGAGCCAGCCATGCAAGCAACTTCCGCCCACACAGCACCAGAACTCCATGATGACTGCCAGCATGGCCTTCACTCAAAGGCACTGAGTGCGAGCAGATTTGGAGTACCACCTTGACACGCATGGGTCATACAGAGTGGTAAGTGCTACTTCAAGCCCACTTCCTGGCAAGGATTGGCTGGAGACAGGTTCAGTTGTGCATGGAACCACAAACAAAGAATTAAAAGTCCACACAGTCAGTGTAGTGGGTGGGTTTGGTCCCATCCATTGTTGATTGTCTTCTCTACGGGCATTTGACTGAGCAGTGCCTGTGCTAGCTCACAGTTACATTGTTTATAACACACAGAGAGGTTGTTAATTCAGACCACATGTCAGACCCTATGTCATATTCAGTAGGTAGCAGCTTTGCGCGGTGTAACCCTGGGACAAATATAGTAGGAAGGGCTTTTACTTTGTGCACAATCTGCCAAATACAAGAGGAAGGGTTGTTTAATATCTCAGTGACAAACACCATAGGAATGGGTTTTACATTGTTGAACACAGAGAGACCAACATAATCAGATCTCTGGCTTAGGTGGGACGAGAGAGATCTTGTTTTCAGTGTCTGCATTTGTAATTGTGTGCTTAGTATTTAGATGAGTGTAAATTTAAGTTTTTATTTTCTTTCTTGAAAGCAAGAGGACTGTTAGTACATTGATTTATTTCATGTTGTTCTGTACTTTTCGAATTCCTGCATCTCCAAGCCACCCCACTTCTCTCAGTAAGCCCTGGACTGCTCAGCCTTGCTGCATTGGGGTTAAGAGTTGAAAGAATATGTGGGTCACAACTGAATCTCAGTAACACCTAGCTGTCCTGAGGTCTCTCCCTTAATCCGCTCTCACATTCCTCATAAAAAGCCACGGCCTGTGCAGGTAACAGCAGTGGGTCCGGGTGGTGGTGATTTCGATTGACGATGACGAGGGAAAATTAATTATTTATTTAATTTTCTCTCTGCATCGTCCCGCGAAATCCCCCCTTACCCGGCCCTACCGCCCCATTGCTGTTACCTGCACGGACCGCGGCTGCTCATAAATTGCAATGGAGGTGCATTGTTAATGCCCACTGTGAACCAGCCCTGCTGATGTCCATCTCTCTTGGCACCCCCTTGCTGTGGCACCGCAAGCTCCAACAATTGCAATGTCAGTCACTGCTGGAAACCAGCAGCAGCACATCGTGATGTGTACTACAGCAACAGCACGACTGCACTTCCCCCCGGAGCCAGCACGACTCCATCGCAGGGGTAGAGGACAGCGATGGGTGGACTAAACTTCCCTATGCTCGTTTATCCAGTGTTTGAGTACAGCCCTCCTTGGGGCTTGCAGGAATATGTGCTCTCCAGCAAATGGTGCATCGCACAGGCCCCCTGCACATGAAGGGTTCTTGGTTGCACTTGTGCACTCCTATGGCCCTCCTTTATGGGGATTTGGTGTAGGGCAGTGCAGCAATTCAGCTTACAGCGCTGCCCTACACCAAAGTGAAGGGGTAGGAGTGCACCGTATTTATGTAGTATGGCGCATTCCTGACCCTCCCCCAGTATTGGTGCCATTTCATCAGCCTAGCGCCAGCGCAGGCACCCTTGCACCATGGTGCAAAGGTGCCTGTGTTGTGAGCAGGATTGTTTTTGTGCAGGAAGGGGCACCGTCCTGGACAACAACAAGCCTATGAGGCGTTTTCCTCTTTCTACATGTGGTGCAATTGCAGCACACAAAAAAGAGGAAAAAACGAGGAAAATAAGGATATTTCTCCTCGTTACGCCTAACCTCAATCCACTTACTAATATTTATAAAAACACAATCTTCTGTAGTATTGGATTTTGCTCACAAATACAAATTCTAAAAGTCTGCAAGTTCTCTGAAACATTTTTTTATTTATTTATCTATATCCTTCTTACTTGTTACTTAACTTGTGCAGCACTTAGGCAGGGCTGGAATGGATGCCCCATTATACCAGGTCAGAAGATGATGCCCCATTTGGAGACCGTTGTGGAGGAGGCTGTACACTCTAGATTTAGGACAGGCTCATCTTAAGGTTGGTACCCACTCCCTGACAATCCTGAGGGCTCCATTAATGTCCTCATTCCATGATTGGGAGTGTCTTGGGAGTTTGATTCAAAACCCATGCATTATTATGTTTGAGAGAACTGAGTAGAAAACGTCAGTGTAGGTGAGCCAACTGTGAGAAGCTCTTTCACACAATAATTGTTTTGTTTTATTTAATACAGCACAGACTTCGCTGTGTGAAACAGAAAAGAGCTTTAGAGAGAATATGTTTTTAAGCTTGGTCATGACAAACTTGATGTGATGTGTGTTAGGATGTATGATGGGACCACGCATGCAATTACCACACATGCTTTTACAACTCAGTCACTAGCCCGACGGCGACGCTACCACACATTCCTTTACCACACAACTGGTTACAATGATTTGCCTTATGGGTGTGCTGGGCAATGGACTATTATAAATTACTATTCCACCTCCAGTGGGTATATCAGTAGAGGAGGTATTGGACTTAATATCCAACACCAGTCCAACACTGCGTTCCCTAAAGAATGCTGTTCTAGTGACTTGTGTGGTAAAGGAACGCATGGTAACGTCGCAGTCGGGGTAGTGCCTGCTTTGTAAAATCAGATCATTGTTTTGACTGCATGGTAAAGGATGTTTCCCGTGTTTTCACTAGTAGGGTCTGTGTGTGTTTGCGTGTGTTTGAGGTGGATTAAGGAGTCTGTCTGGCACCAGCTTACAGAGGAAATATTACTTTCATATATTTATGTTACATGTTTTAACACAAGGAGATAGGGTGATTAGCCCAGAATGACACAACCTATTTTGGTTGCGTCAAACTCCTAATTAGAATGCAAGTCTTAGTTAAACTACCTAGTTACTACACCACATTGAAATGATGGGGTTTATTACATTAGAGCTTGTAATCTACTTTTTAAAATGGAAAAGGAATCCTGTCTCTTTGCCAGTGCTTAGTGACTGGCACATTTGGCTCTTCCTAAAGTAGGTCACTATGGATGGCTGCTATTCTGTGCCTGATGCATACTGCCCTCTGCCTTGCCTGACGCAGACTGCCCTCTTCCCGATGGTCAGCAAGCATGGCTGCTCTTCTGTGCCTGATGCAGACTGCCCTCTGCTGTGCCTGATGCAGAATGCCCTCTTCCCGATGGTCAGCAAGCATGGCTGCTCTTCTGTGACTGATGCAGACTGCCCTCTTTACGGTGGTCAGCAAGCATGGCTGCTATTCTGTGCCTGATGCAGACTGCACTCTTTAAAATATTCAGCAAGCAGGGCTGCTCTTCTGTGCTTGACGCAGACTGCCCTCTTCTCGATGGTCAGCAAGCGTGGCTGCTACTCTCTGCCTGACACAGACTGCCCTCTTCCTGATAGTCAGCAAGCATGGCTGCTCTTCTGTGCCTAACGCAGACTGCTCTCTTCCTGATGGTCAGCAAGCATGGCTGGTATGCTGTTCCTGATGCAGACTGCCCTCTTCCTAATGGTCAGCAAGTGTGGCTGCTATGCTGTGCCTGACACAGAGTGCCTTCTTCCCGATGGTCAGCAGGTGTGGCTCCTACTCTGTGCCTAATGCAGACTGCACTCTTCCTAGTGGTCAGCACACGTGACTGCTCTTCTGTGCCTAACGCAGACTGCTCTCTTCCTGATGGTCAGCAAGCATGGCTGGTATGCTGTTCCTGATGCAGACTGCCCTCTTCCTAATGGTCAGCAAGTGTGGCTGCTATACTGTGGCTGACACAGAGTGCCCTCTTCCCGATGGTCAGCAGGTGTGGCTCCTACTCTGTGCCTAATGCAGACTGCACTCTTCCCAGTGGTCAGCACGCGTGACTGTTCTTCTGTGCCTGACGCAGACTGCTCTCTTCCCAGTAGTCAGTAAGCTTTTCTGCTCTTCTGTGTCTGACGCAGACTGCTCTTTTCCCAGTAGTCAGTAAGCGTGGCTGCTCTTCTGTGCCTGATACAGACTGCACTCTTCCCAATGGTCAGCAGGCGTGACTGCTCTTCTGTGCCTGACGGAGCCTGCTCTCTTCCCAATGGTCAGTAAGCATGGCTGCTATTCTGTATCTGACGCAGACTGCACTCTTCCCAATGGTCAGCAAACATGGCTGCTCTTCTGTGCCTGATGCAGACTGCCCTCTTCCTGATGGTTAGCAAGCGTGACTGCTCTTCTGTGCCTGATGGAGACTGACCTCTTCCCAATGGTCAGCAAGTGTGGCTGCTATGCTGTGCCTGACACAGACTGCACTCTTCCCGATGGTCAGCAAGTGTAGCTGATATTCTGTGCCTGATGCAGACTGCACTCTTCCCGATGGTCAGCAAGTGTGGCTGATCTTCTGTGCCTGATGCAGACTGCCCTCTTCCCCATGGTCAGCAAGCGTGGCTCCTACTCTGTGCCTGATGCAGACTGCACTCTTCCCGATGGTCAGCAAGTGTAGCTGATATTCTGTGCCTGATGCAGACTGCTCTCTTCCCGATGGTCAGCAAGTGTAGCTGATATTCTGTGCCTGATGCAGACTGCTCTCTTCCCGATGGTCAGCAAGTGTAGCTGATATTCTGGGCCTGATGCAGACTGCTCTCTTCCCGATGGTCAGCAAGTGTAGCTGATATTCTGTGCCTGATGCAGACTGCTCTCTTCCCGATGGTCAGCAAGTGTAGCTGATATTCTGTGCCTGATGCAGACTGCTCTCTTCCCGATGGTCAGCAAGTGTAGCTGATATTCTGTGCCTGATGCAGACTGCCCTCTTCCTGATGGTCAGCAAGCGTGGCTCCTACTCTGTGCCTGATGCAGACTGCCCTCTTCCTGATGGTCAGCAAGTGTGGCTCCTACTCTGTGCCTGATGCAGACTGCCCTCTTCTCGATGGTCAGCAAGCGTGGCTCCTACTCTGTGCCTGATGCAGACTGCCCTCTGCTGTGCCTGACACAGACTGCACTCTTCCCGATGGTCAGCAAGTGTAGCTGATATTCTGTGCCTGATGCAGACTGCCCTCTTTTCAATGGTCAGAAAGTGTAGCTGATATTCTGTGCCTGATGCAGACTGCACTCTTCCCGATGGTCAGCAAGCGTGGCTGCTCTTCTATGCCTGATGCAGACTCCCCTCTTTTCAATGGTCAGCAAGTGCAGCTGCTATGCTATGCCTGACACAGACTGCCCTCTTTTCAATGGTCAGCAAACGTGGCTGCTCTTCTGTGCCTGATGCAGACTGCTCTCTTCCCGATGGTCAGCAAGTGTAGCTGATATTCTGTGCCTGATGCAGACTGCCCTCTTCCCGATGGTCAGCAAGCGTGGCTCCTACTCTGTGCCTGATGCAGACTGCACTCTTCCCCATGGTCAGCAAGTGTAGCTGATATTCTGTGCCTGATGCAGACTGCCCTCTTCCCGATGGTCAGCAAGCGTGGCTCCTACTCTGTGCCTGATGCAGACTGCCCTCTTCCCGATGGCCAGCAAGTGTGGCTCCTACTCTGTGCCTGATGCAGACTGCACTCTTCCCGATGGCCAGCAAGTGTGGCTCCTACTCTGTGCCTGATGCAGACTGCACTCTTCCCGATGGTCAGCAAGTGTAGCTGATATTCTGTGCCTGATGCAGACTGCTCTCTTCCCAATGGTCAGCAAGCATGGCTGCCACTCTGTGTCTTATGCAGACTGACCTCTTCCCAATGGTCAGCAAGCGTGGCTCCTACTCTGTGCCTGATGCAGACTGCCCTCTTCCCGATGGTCAGCAAGTGTAGATGATATTCTGTGTCTGATGCAGACTGCACTCTTCCCGATGGTTAGCAAGCTTGGCTGATCTTCTGTGCCTGATGCTGACTGTTGTATTCCCATTCCACATTGACTCTATATAATAGCCCCCCTTATCACACCCCTATTGAAGCCCCTACAAACTATGGGGCAGATTTACAACGACCGGCGCATCCCTGCAAATCAGCAGGGATGCGCCAGAAGAGATGCGACACGCAAGTCTACCCTTGCGCCACCACGGATGCGTCGCATTACAATGCGGGGCACCGTGGCGCAGGGATAGGCAGATGCGTGTCGCATCTGATGGCGTAAGGGTGGCGCATTGCTGGAGTCGTGTCGCAAGCGCAACGCAACTCCAGCAATGCTCAGTGGCCGCCCATACCTAACGTGGTGCGCCACTCCTTACGCCTGCTTCAGGCAGGCGTAAGGATTTGTCGCAGCGGCGTCGTAAAACTGACTCAGTGAAATCTTGTAGATTTCACAGCGTCACTTTTACGAGGCTTTCCTGCGACGGAACGCCCACCCTGCGACGGAACGCCCACATGAAACCTGGCGCAGGTTTCATGTGGCGCAGGGCTTTACAACGTGACACATCTCCCTAGATGCGTCACGTTGTAAATAAGGCACAACGTGGCGCATGGTTTACGCCGCCGCTGCGTCACAGAAGTGACGCAACGGCAGCGCAAAAGTGGCGCAAGGGCCTTGTAAATCTGCCCCTCTGTTTCTAAGTTGGTTATTACTTCTAATCCAATTTCTATCGAGCCCGTTTTCCATCGTGTTGAGGCTTCTTTACTGTCACAGAGGCTAAACTTCCATCACTTCTCAGAAATCTGGTAAAGCTCCAGGCTTGGATCAAATTCCGATAGATCTTTCTACCTCTGAACCTGACATTTGGGCCCCATATTTTACCCAGGTGGCAAATGCACTAATGGCAGGAGGTTATAGCCCTATATCGTGGAAGGGTGCAGAAGTAATTCCTATTCATAAGAAAGGCTTTAAAGTCGATCCTGCTAATTATTGGCCAATTAGCTTGCTACTCTAGTAAAAATCAGCAAATTGGCATTGGATTGTCTTATCACTTGGTTTAGTGAAAATAGGGCTATGACCCAATTTCAAGCAGGATTTCGTGCAAAGACCAGCACTGTAGATCTGGTCTTTAGGTTTCAGTTAGGTAGGTGGAAGGAAACTGATCTCAAGAGGGGAAGTCTCTATGCCGCCTTGGTGGACCTAAAAGCTGCCTTTGATGTGGTACCTAGGAATAAACTCTGGAGCACCCTTAAAGAATTTGGGCACCCAGGCCCCCTACTTGACATAATTGTTCGGCTTCCTTGTGACTCTTTTGCACAAGTCCGCTGGGGCCGTAAGGGGGAAAAAACTGACCCCATTAGAGTCGAAAAGGGGGTTAAGGAGGGCTGAGTACTTGCTACACCGTTGTTTTTGTTGTTTATTAACAAGTGCATAGATTATTTAACAGATTGTGACAATGACTCTCCCGTACTTGGGGGTTTTAAGGTCCCGGCCTTATTTTTCGCCGATGATATCTTGCTATTTTCAAAGACCCCGAAAGGACTTGAAACTCTCTTGGAGAAATGTAATATATTTTGTCTTGATCATAGTCTGAAAATCAATGCACGTAAAACAAAGAGCATGGCCATTGATTCAACCCCATGGAGGCTTTAGGGTTTGTGTTTTACCTTGGACGGAGAGAAGCTGGAGAAAGTGCCCAGTTTTGATTACCTAGGTATCTGTTTATCTTGCTCTAATTGCTAATCTGATTAAGTCACAAAATTGCTCTCATATTAAACCATAGGGCCACCACTATTTTAAACTTTGCTTCTAAGACCTTTTTTCAGCCTGTCTCCCCCTTGCTTGAAGTCTGGAGGACTAAAGCCTTTGCTGCTGCTGTTTATAGTGCTGAACTGTGGGGTCACACTAAAGTTACTGCCTTGGAGGTTGCTGAAAATAAATTTCTTAGATCAGCACTTAAACTTCACTTAAATTCAACAAAAGGTTTTGAGGCAGGATTTGGGATTTCAATCAATAGACCCATTAATTCACCTTAAACCAATTTTATTTTGGTTGCGACTTTAGTGTAACCCCAAACTAGTCCATTATAGGGAAGGTTTAAAAGATGGTTTAGCAAGGCAGCAAAGTGGGGAGATGTTATCATGGTTGAAATATGTAAAACAAACACTTTATTTTTTAAGCTTTCAAGAATATTGGCTTGATCCGAACACTATCACACCTGCTGCTGAAAACAACGTGAATGTGACCTATTGGAATCAGGAGGAGGAAAGACCACTTAATCAGTCAGACTTGGGACATATGAAAGAACATTTTTCAGAGTTTAAGCAGTTTTCCTCCTTAGAGCTGCATATGGATGAAATAGATCCTCCCCATACAAAGTCTCTTTATATCTGCTTCAGTCTGGGTACCCTCCAACTAGCAGCATTTACCTCCAAGTGGAATGGTTGAATGGGGACCAGTAAGGTCTGCTTAGGCTGTGGTGGGGGTGAAGAAATTGACGGCCATTTATTGTTTTTTTGTCCTGTTT
Organism: Calotriton arnoldi; assembly: GCA_963921515.1. NCBI lineage: Eukaryota > Metazoa > Chordata > Amphibia > Caudata > Salamandridae > Calotriton > Calotriton arnoldi. The sequence goes on from CAWUFW010008771.1 coordinate 694,578, forward strand.
TTCTTAAACAGCGAAATGCTGGGTTAGTCCCTTGTGCCGATTGTTGGGTGTTCGCCAATATAAAATAGCCTTAAGGATTTGTAGATCTAATACGTCATCCACAATAGTTTTTTCTGTTGCAAAGTTTCTTGAAAGCCTTTGGCTGATACATTGTAAAATTATGTTGTCCCAGAATCAAGGGGAAAAAAATATATGGCCCGATTTACAAGGTAAACTGAGTCAAAAATCTAACTTTACGACTTTCGGTATTCGTAAATGGCATTTACGAGTAGTAAAGTTAGACTTTGTCTCAGTTAAATGTAAGTTTTGGTCTTAAGTTTAACTGAGACTAAAACTGAGACAAAAGTCTAAACTCACTACTCTTAAATGCCCTTTGTGAATACCGAAAGTCGTAAAGTTAGACTTTCATCTCAGTTTACCTTTGTGAATTGGGCCCCTTAGTTGCTCCTTCTTAGGGTGTTTTTGTGTATTTCTGTTTTACTGTTTTTGATTGGCTTTAAGTTTTAATCATGATTTAATTTTAATGTTGCTATTAGAGATTTTTATGATGTTCTTCTAATGATGTTTTATTTCTTTGTATGGAAAATTTGTTTGTGTATTACTTTAATGATCTTTGACCGAAATAGAGTAAATGAAACGGATCTCAGGTGAGCTGTATTTTTAGCGTAAACTGGGATTTTGTAGCAATGTTGCACTTGGCTACAAATAAACGCTAAAGGCATCAGTGGAAAGTACTGCACATCAAACAAAATAGAGTCCACTGAGTCTTCAGGAGATATTTTGTAGAAGGTACATCAACGATGCGGAGTAGTTCAGATGAAGTTGAAGTTGAAGGACGTGATAGTTGAGAGCTATTTTGAGGGTACTCCAAGTAGTGGTAGCTCTAATGCTAAGGGGGAGGTGAAGCAATTACTTACACATCTTCAGTAGGTAGAAGGGTTTATTGGCAGCAATAGCATGACAGTACGTCTATCCTAACAGGGGCCCAGAGATAACTGCCCGTCCTGGAATCCCAATGGTTCTGGGGTTCCATGACATAGCAGTCTTCCAGACTCACATCACCACACTTCTCCCTTTTTCCAAATAATGAACAAATTCAAAAAGTAAATAATAAGAAACATATAACTAGAATACATTACATTAATAAACAAATTAACAGTGTAAACTTGAAGCATAATACACTTTCCTTCCCCTCAAAGGAGAAAGAAAAACTAATCACAAATAAAATCTTGCCACTTGCTCGGTGTAAACTTACTGCGGACACTCCTTCTCAAAGTTCCATGTGAGACTACCTCATCAACTAGTTTGACTGGTTGGTTACAAGTGTTTTGTTCCTTGACATCTTTAAAAGCACTGGGATCAAGTGCTAGGCGAGAGATATTCCACCAATTGCCATCTGAGAGCCTAGCAGCATTTTTCCTGAGACCAGAAATTTGTAATGGATCTTTGAATTTAGAAAAACCTTTCCCTACAAGACAGGGATTTTTGACTCAAACCCAGTCACCTATTTTCAATCTACAACAACAACAATGCAAAGAGGTATCGAGTAATTACTGATGCACCTATCCTAGACTGTATGGTTTATGTATATCATAAGCTACTCGGGTGCACAGAACCTAAGGCTGAATACCTCTTAAGCCTTTTAGGATTAAAATAACCTACTCATAAATTGCAAATAACGATTCAGCACTCCTCTTTATAAGAAAAACAATATATTCTAATAAGTACAAACAAGGTGAAAACAGAAAGAAAGAGAACATTCATTCAGCAGGTTCTTGTTTCTTTTTTTTGTTCTTTATTGAAAGAATTTTTCTTCTTTAAAAAAGCAACTGTAGCCAACGCGTTTCGACCCGAAGGTCTTCTTCAGGGCCTAGTCAATAAATGAGATATGTCTCTTGTAAATAAAAGATGACTTTGTTTCTTGCTCTAGATGTGGGACTTTTTTTGTAGTATCTCTTAGTTCCTAGGGTTTGCCCACCGAGAGTATAAGTTGCTTCCTTAGTTGATCACAATCACGATGTCCAATTTTCCCCGGGCATTGGTAAGTTCCCAATGCTCATTTGTTCTGTTGTCGGACCGCTCTCACCGTATGGATTCCCTATTATCAATCTGTTAATTTTTTTATTGTCAATATTCACTCTTTTCGCACTAGAGTAATCAGAATTAGATTTTGCTATACTCCATGATTCATTCACATTCAGATCTTTGTTAAGAGTTTTGGTCATCCAAAAAGGGCATAGATCAGTGGTTGCTTTTCTTCCACGCATAAGTTCAAATGGAGTTTTAGTCGTAACACTGTGAGGGGTTGTTCTATAACTCCAAATCAATTCTTTTAAAAAGCCTTTTCAACATTCATGTTACATCTCAACGTAGATTGGATACACTCAACTAAAATTCTGTTAAAGCGCTCTACTTTTCCATTACTTTGGGGATTATATAACGGTGTTTTAATATGTTTGATATTACACTTTTCTAAAAAACAACTTCATTTCAAAATAAGTGAATTGAACACTGTTATCCGTTAAGATTTCACCCGGAATACCTTCCCTTGTAAATACATCTTGAAAGAAATGATTACATTTTTTGTGGTGGGTTCCATTACACCTCTAACCTCCACCCATCTAGACAAGTGGTCAATCATAACAATGAAATATCTCATGTGATTGGGAAGGACATGATAAGGTCCTAAGAAATCCACTCCTACACGTTGCCATGCTCTTCCTGGACAAGTAGTGGGAGATTCAACCATCCCTTCAGTTTTCAAAACCTTGTCACTAACTTTGCACTTTTCACAGTCATGTACATAAGTGTCTATTTCATGATCCATTTTTGGCCACCAAAAATTTTCTCTTACTTTTCTTTTGGTGGAGGTGGAACCTAAATGGCCAGAATGTGCTAACTCAACTATGCGTTTGTGAAAGCAAGTGGGAGGAATTAATTTATCACCACGCATTAGTTTACCTCTCTCTAATGATAATTCATCAGAGACTTTCCAGAATACTTGTAACGTATCAGATGAACTTCTTTCTTTTGGCCAACCTGAAGTGACCATTTGTACAACGTCTTTCAACACAACATCATTGTTTAACTCTTGTATCCATTCATTCTCTTCCTTACAAATTCTGAAATCACCAATGTAGGCAATAAAACATTCTTCAACTTCCGACTCCCAATCATATTCATTACAATCCTCAATCAGAAGCCTGGAAAGACAATCTGCCCTGGAGTTTTTCCCACCTGGAATGTATTCTACAGAGAATGAAAATTCCAATAGTCTTGCAGAAAGTCTAGCTATGCGGGCAGTAGTGTGTTTTAATTTCCTCCCTGATAAAATATCCACTAAAGGACGGTGATCAGTCCTTAAAATGAAGGGTCTTCCCCACAAATAGGCTCTAAATTTCTCTACACTCCATACACATGCCAAGAGTTCTTTCTCTATGACGGAGTATTTGCGTTCAGGTGAACGTAATGTTCTAGAGGCAAAGCCTACAATTGTCTCATGTGTAATATTGAGTTGAGTTAAAACTGCTCCTAAACCATACTCAGAAGCATCCACAGTAACAAAAGTCTTTCTTCCCTCTACAAAGGATTGTAAAGCTGGTGCAGAAATGATATCTTTTTTAACTTTCTCAAAAGTACTTTGACATAGATCTGACCAGACACATTTTTCACCTTTTTTGAGCAAAACCTTAAAACACTCAGTGATTGTAGCAAAGTTTCGCATGAATTTTGCTTAAAATTCACATAAACCTAAGAATGATAACAATTGCTCTCTATTTTGTGGAGCAGGAGCATCTACAATACTTTTTACTAGGCTTGGTCTAGGTTTTACACCTTGCTCAGAAAACACATGCCCAAGATATTCAATTTCTCTCGTTTTGAATGTACATTTATCTTTCCGTAGTGTGGCACCCCTTTTTCCAAAATTTCCAAAACATCATTGAGTGCAAGATCATGTTCATGTTCAGTAACAGCAAATATTAAAATGTCATCTTGAAAAATTACGACATGTTCCTTACCAATGAACATATTTGTCATGAGCCTCTGAAAAACTGCCGCAGCAGAGGCAATGCCAAATGGCATCCGACAAAATTGAAAAACTCCATCGGGAGTTACAAACGCTGTCAAATGGCGAGAGCTTTCATCCAGTTCGACTTGGTGATAGGCCGCTCTTAAATCTAATTTACTGAACCAACTGGCTTGACCAACTTTTGTTATAAGGTCTTCAATTCTGGGTAGAGGGTAATTGTCTACCCAAATAGCTTCATTTACACTCCTCATATCAACACACATGCGCAGCTCTCCATTCTTTTTCTTTGCTAAAACTATGGGAGATAACCACAAAGTTCCTTCTGTCTTCTCAATAATGCCTTGTGAGCACATATCATCAAGCATTGTAGAAAGTTCTCCTCTCACACTTAATGGAATGTTCCGCAATTTATGTTTGACTGTTGGAACATCATGTTTGACTTTGATACGATATACAAAATCTGAAATTTTACCTAACTTATCTTGAAAAACGTTGGTAAATTTTCCATCCCATACGTTTTTACTGTTGCTCACTGAACCTAATCTCTTCTTTTCAAATGAAATGGGTTGATCTAGACCTGGTCTGATTGTAATGCCAAATTCAGCTTGGTGAATTAAACCTAAGACATTAATTCCTCTTTTGGCAACATATATTTTCCCATTAATTGATTCATCTAGAATCTTAATATCAGCCCAAAAGAAGCCAATGAGATCTACTCTGCTCCCTTCAAATGCCACTGTACAAATGTCTGGTGGTAGTAGAGCTTTGCCATACCAGTACTTCACAAAAACATCATGTTTAATGATAGTTATACGTGCGCCAGTGTCAACTAATAGTTGAATAGCGTGACCTTCAATAGAAACATTGAGATTTGGATCAACTACTAAATCTTCATCATTTGAGTTAACACATCTTACACCTAGAAGTAATTCCTTATTTTCTTCGAAATTTTCTTCATCAAAGTTACCACCAAAATCATTTAGAACACAACGGACGTTTGTGGGTTTGCCTGCCCTGCACATTTTTAAAAAATGGCCTATTTTTCCACATTTCTTACACTGTTGACCCAATGCTGGACAGTATCTGAACGAGGAAACATGTGAAGGTGAACCACATCTATAACAGTACACCTTATTAAATTGTTGAGAAGAAAAATTAGGTCTATTGAACATTTTCGGTTTAACATTGCTTGGAAAATTTTTAGTGGTTGGTTTGTTAATTACCGCACCAGAAATTGTAGACTTGGCTAAAGATTCTTCAAGCAATTTTGCGTCAATAGAAGAACCTTCAATGCTTTTAGCTAAGTCTATAGCTTTATCTAATGTAGGATTTTTACATGCAAGTAACCTTTCTTGAATTTTCTTTGAGTGACATCTAGCTACCAATTGATCACGTATTAATTCTGCAGTGAAATTATCAAATTCACACTTTGAGGCTAACATTTTTAACGCAGTTACATAAGTGTCTATACTTTCATTCGGTTGTTGTGTTCTCGTAAAAAATTTGTATCTATGTACAACCATATTTTTAGTTTTTGAAAAGTATTTATCTAGTTGTGCAATCGCTGTTTCAAATTCATCGAGATCTTCATCCTCTGCAGGGACATGTTCAGGTAGATGATCATAAACATTTTGTCCTTCTACGCCCAAATGATAATACATCAAGCTTTTGCGTCTTTCTGGTCTGAATTTTTGTGCGTCGATTGCTCCTAGGTAGGCTCTAAAAGATCTTAACCATAAATTCCACTCTAAAGGTGGTTCTCCAGGATCTTGTAGAAATGGTGCTGGTGCTTGAACACTTTGCATGTTGGTTAGACGTAAAAATAATTAAAACAACAAAGAAATAAGCGTGCAAATCGCTGTGACTTGCACTTTTTCCGTGTAGACTTTTTTTTAAAGTAAAAAAAAAATTGTGAGAACAAAACAGGAACAAAGCGTGCAAATCGATGTGATGTGCACTCTGTAGTAAAAGTATTAAATTGCCAAGAATGAATTAAAGTATGTAAATCACTGGTGACTGCCTTCTTAGAATGTGAATAGTGACTTGCAAAGCGTGCAGATCGCTGTTGTGAAATTTCTTTTAAAATTCTGATTCCCTTTTTTTTTTTATTAAGAATCTGCAAGATGTATGAAATACTGTTGTTGAATCTGACACAAAAATAAAAAGAGAAAGTCCTCTTTTTATGTAGTTGCTGAACACCGTTATGATGTCTAACAGAAGGATTGATGAACACTGGGAAGTCCTCTTTTTATGTTGTTGGACTTGAAGATCTCCCAGAATGCAATGCGCCGAAAGAGAAGACTGCCAGCCAAACCGAAGACGTCGCGATCTGCCGCCAAACAATCGCTGTGTCCCACACCACAGGAACTGAACTGACGAAGTAAGTTCCAACGAAATATATTTTTTTGAGGATACGGCATGGCAAGCTAGAGAAATGAAGACTTAGAAAAAAAAACGTGTTGTGCACTATTCACGTGCGCTATTCACCTCGCGCAGTATGACTCGTTCTTTCAGCTTCTGTCCCGCGCACCAAGGCATGTGCCATCAGTCTTCACCTCGCATCGTAGGGCTCGTGCATTAAGTCACGCGCAGGCCGAACTTTTCAAACGGGATCGTTTGAATCGGCAAAGGCGGCAAATAGTTAAAATAAAAGATCTCACCTCATGAGATACGTTTCAAGCACTCGACAGTGAGTAGAAGTGGAAGATTAGGTCATTAACACAATGTTCCTCAAGCTCATGGGACGATGACAGAACATGAAGCTTTTGAGAGTAGATGGTAAGTAGATATTCCTGGCGTTTGCCAAGTTAACCAGTAGGCGCCATGAGGCTGATTAGTCCTTCAGAATAGAGGGGCAGTTGGACTCACAAGCTGTCAGCGATGCTATCATGCTATCAGGGAGGGCTCGAAGATGAATACCTTTGTGTCAATGGTAAAGAGGTCCCAGCAGAAACCTAACAATGGTGTTGTTGAGAAGCTATTTTCAAAGAGACACAGGAGGTGTAGTGCTGAGAAGCTGTCAATGAGAAGAAGCACTAGAGAGGGAATAAGAGTAATTATTCTAGATCCCCGGTTGCCGCAAAGAAAGTGCTGTATGCCGGGTGATATGTATGCACTTCCACGAGAGTGTGTGAATCAATGATGTAAGATAAGGAGGGGAGTCAGAGAGATGGCTCTGGCATTGATTTCACCTATGGTAGTGATTTTACAAAATGAAGCACTGCTGTGGGTGGCATACCAGGCAAGGTATGTGGTTTAGTTACGGTTATTGGTTGAGTAGCCGTTCTTGATTGGCTTGCCTTCCAGATTGTTAGGCACTTAAAGGTGGACACTGGAAGGACGTCTTGCCATGCAGTGCTCCAACTCCTCTGCGGCGATGCTTCACTCGCTCCAGGGACACAGCGGAGATGGTCATGATGCTTCTGTGAATCCATCTACCACAGGTGTGCTCTGGAGAAAGTAGTGTTCCTATAATCATGTTTGTGTAAAAACCTTCAGAGAGCCTGCTCATATACTTTGAACAATTTTTATGTTAAGGAAAATCCATTGACCAGGATAGCTGGCAGATGCCAGTCTCAGAACAAAACGACATTAGCAACAGAAGCCACCAGCCTGGCACCTTCTCCTGCTGCCCTAAAATTGTCTCCCCTGAGTCTTAAATCATCAGCCTCCATAGCAGAAAAGAAACTCAATTGGACTTTGTTGACCAATACGAAATGCCTAGTTATTGACAATCAGCATCAACTAGAAAGGACTAAGTCCACAGGTCCCTTCTGGAACATATGCTCATGGTGGGACTAAGTCTTGTGTGGTCTTAGGACCTGAAGTTCACAAAAGGAATATTCACAGCAGAGTGGGACACCTTGACCGACTTCATAAGTGGCTATAGGTCTACCAACCTCTCAAAGCTTTTTTTAGAAGAAGTCAGGGATCTGTCCATTCCGCTTCCACGATGAAGCCTCTCAGTCGGAAATAACGCAGAGCTGGACCATCTTTGGGCCGGAGTCGTGGCTCTGACCATCATCACTCTGAGACTAACTACAAATGGATGCAAATGTGTAGAGGCTTTTCGTCAGCCCTCTTCACCCATTGGTGTATTTAAAATGCATTTATTCATTCATTGATTTATTCATTCGTTCCTTTATTTAATAGTTATGTATAGCAGCAGGTCACTAAAAGGTTTTCGGGGATACTCTTGTGCTGTTAAATAACCCATTCCATCATGTATTTACTTCAGTTTCTGTATGTAGTGCACTTCATTTTCACCTTCATGACATTTGGTACCTGCCCACCTTCAAGCACACAAGCATCATCTGGCAGTTGTCCTTCTTTTGTGTCTTCTGTGTCCCGCCCCTTCACACACCCTTGCACTTCCTGTTGGGGCTATGCCCCGCCCCTTAAACCTCAGTGGGGCTTCTCAAACAACCGTCCTGCCGTCACTTAACGCGTATATCACATTCTATTGCTTTTCCACCATGAGTGAAATGTGGTCCGGCTTTTAAAACACATTCATTATTTTTTTTTTTTTTTATTCAGGCGCAACATGGTCAGCCCAAACCGGGCAGTGTTTTTTTTTCTTTTTGTTCTGTTCCTGTTTTGTCTTGAATATACCGTAACCTTGTTTCTTTGGTATGTGCCATGTATAAAAAGGGAGAAAATGTAATAAAAACATAAAAAAAAAAAAAGGCGCAACATAATTATTTTTTTTAATAAGGACACAGCCGTATGCGCTGATGCTTTTATGCTTTCGTCCTTGCACTCTTGGAACAATTCCACCTAATGCTTTTAGCGCACATTATAGCGCATTTGTATTTTATTTGTTATGTGGCGCTTCGTAAAATATATTTGCCACTTTTAAGTGCTGCATAAAATAGATGAGTATTATTTCCTTGAACGTCTATACTTATTGCGAAGGAGTAGCTCTGTTATGACACCATCAAAAAGGAGGATCATGTGGTGCAGGGTTTGACGTGTGTTCTTTGTGTGCTGCACGCGCAGATAAGTAACTACCCTGCTTTAGAGTTATCACATTCTCTTTCCATTTCCGATCTTACGCAGCTTGTACTGCTCGGCGTTTCTTCATTCATTACCTATTTGTCAACAAATCTGTTAACAATATATTTTAACCATCGCGCTTTGTGTAGCAGTTGTTCCTTTTTTAAGTGCCGTAAAAACACAAATGTTACTATTACCGCTGTTACCCACAATGCACTGCATTTGTTGCTTATCAATAAACAGCATCCGTGCATTACTGTCTCTGCTTGCTTTCCAGGGGCTACTTTTTTTCATTTGCAATCCTAATACCGATTGTTAACTTCTCAGTAGGTGGCTAGCTCCATCAGAAAGCAAAATAAAGTAAGCATCAAAAGTTCAAAATGGCCTAAAACCAGCCTCTGCAAATGCATGCTCATAAAGCGCTTCACCTGTTTCTAAGCACTATAAGCAACACGTGCTACTATTACCCTCACCTAATATCTGTATTATTAATGCTGAGAAGCTGCAGTACTTTAGTGGGGCTTCTTCAACAGAACTATGTATAGCGCATATTTCATTTTTGTGTGTTTTCCTCACCACACTGAAAGTGCCTGCACTTAAATATGAAACATGGTAGATGAGCGTCCACTGGCGGTGACTGTCGTATTTCAATGCAGCTGTTCCTCTTTGAATCTTTTTTTATACTTCTATAATATTGAGCACAACTTGAGCTAACTCCTGCAGCGCACAGATATTTATCTGCTCACACTGTTGGACCAACAGAGAAACACTTTCTTTTAATACGTTTACAAAACAAATGTGAAAAAAACCATCTTGATCACATTGTCAAGGCCAGAACTATTGTCTCTGCCAATTTTTGTTTTTCTGCTCATGCTGTACTAAAAGGCATTCTCTCTTTCCCTTGAAAAGGCTCTGTTTTCTATTTTATAGTAAAATTCTGTCCTAAAATATAATTTACACCATAATGTTTTCTTTTTTCTGTATTTTCTTTATTATTCTCCCGGCTGTATACTTGTCTTTTTCTCCGTTTCTGTTTGCAAATGACACTAGCTGCCAAAATCAATAAAAAATAAACTTGAATATAAATTTACCATTGTTCTTTATAGCCCAATTACATGTGTGCTGCATATTCAGTCCCGACAGCATTGTGTGTAAAATGTGTGCAATTACGCACAATTACAGCAAAACCACATACAATTATGCGTAATTATACAAAATGCAAATCCATCAATTTGCGCTATATTTTAGTACAAAATGTGTCCACGTCAATTTTTGGCACAAGGATGCATTTAAATAAAAACACAACTGTCAACAGCCGTTCACGTTCTATTGTTCCCATGCGCTGTACATTTTTACCATGAATGGTACACGTCCCAGCAACTTTTTACTGTGAATAGCACATAATGATGCAAAGTGGCCTATTGGCATTAATTTAGAGAATTGTGCGTACAGCAAAATTCCTGAAATTATGCCAATTAAACCGGTATAATCAAATTTTCGCCCTGGCCTATTCAAAAGTATCTGTATCCTGAATCCTATATTTAAGGATTTTTTTTAAATATTAATTTTGCATGGAAATAGTTCAATGACTATCAAAGTATTAAGAGGCACACAAATGGAGCCGAATATGCATATCAATTTGTCAAACACATAGCACAAAACATCAACTAATACATAGCATATGGATTGGCAGTGCATTGTCACAAACAAAGTTGTGGTTGTTGATGACAAATGGAACAAAAGTGACAAACTAAGGGGGATATGCACAAGGAAGTGGAGGAGAGAGGCGTTAGCCTCCTTGGCTTAACGCCTCACTCCGCCACTTCTGAAACACAAGGCTGCACCATAGTTATAAGAATGTGGTGCAGCCTTGCGTTTCCCCCTGCGATGGCGCTAAGTTTAGCAACTTAGTGCCAACACAGGCACCCTTGCACCATAGATGCGTAACGACTTTCTACAACTAAATGCCGGGAAGACCAAGATTATGCTCTTCGGAGAGGCTTCACTGGTGTGGACACCGGAATGGTGGCCAGGGGAGCTGGGTGTTTCTCCTGCGCCTAAGGCAGCAGTAAAAAATCTGGGTGTCCGCATCGAGCAGGCCTTGACCATGAAGGAACACGTGACCCACACTGTCGGCTCCTGCTTTCATGTGCTCAGTCTGCTGAGACGAGTCTTCCCTTTTCTTCCAGACTCCACTTGAAAAACTCTCATCCAGACTTTGGTATTGAGCAGACTAGACTACTGTAATGCCTTGCTGGTCTCAGCCAATGAGTCCACGCTGGACCGTCTACAGGTAGTCCAGAACACAGCGGCTCGTCTGGTACTGAATGCCCCTTACAGATTGGCCTCCCTCCCGCATCTTCAACAGCTCCACTGACTTCCGGTGCGCAAACGAATAAAGTTCAAGGTTTGCTGCATCGTCCATAAGGCGGTGTTTGGTAACGGCCCAGTTTACCTTGCGGAGAAATGTAATTGATACACTCCCTCTAGGAATCTCCGCTCTGGTTCCAAATCTCTTCTTGTGGTTCCTCGGGTCAAGAAATCAAGGACAGGCAGGAAAGCTTTCTCGTACCTTGCTCCCCTGTACTGGAATCAGCTCCCCACCTCGCTGAGGCAATGCCAGGACCATCTTCAGTTCAGAAAGTCTCTGAAAACTGTTCTGTTCTAGACTCATTCTTTACGCCAGCTTCCTCTTGTACGTCCGCAAGCGCAGAGATACCCCTTCGGGGGTGATTCAGGCGCTATATAAAACCCATAAATAAATAAATAAAACAAGGGTGCCTGCGTGCAGGGGAGGATTGTTTATGGGTAGGAAGGTGTCCCGTCCTGCAGATAAACAATCCTACAATGCCATTCTGTCACTTTCATGTGTGCTGCTTCATGCACTACACATGAAAGTGACAAAATGGCATTTTTTTAAAAGTTTGTTTATGTACAGGAAGGGACACCTTCTTGTACATAAACAAACAATGGCATTTTGATTTTTCCATGTGTGCTGCACAAGGCAGCACACATGGAAAAAGCAAAAACGAGGGGAAATAATGCATTTCTCCTCGTTTCGCCATCTTAAGACCAGTTTTTACCTGGTCTTAATTTTGGCGCTGCCTCCTATGTACGCCACCCTTGTACATAGGGGGCAGCGTCAAAATGAATGGGTGTTGCGGTGGAACGCCCTCCACAGCACCTACTGTCTACCCCTTTCACGCTAACCATAGCTTGAAAGGGGGCCTTATATACAAGGCAGCATTAAGCCACGTTAAGTGGCTTAACGCTGCCTTTTATATATGGCGCAGCCCCTATCGCCACCACGTCACTATGGATGACGTTGTGGTGGCGATAGGGTCTTGTTCATATGCCCCTAAATCTCACAAAATCTTGAATAGTGGTGATTGGTGATCTCGTAGACAAAGAGCTATCAACCCCTATTATCTCACTAGTTCCCAACCCCTTCCCTCTTGTTCCCCTCCCAACAAGCCACATTGAGGAACGTGGAACAACCCAAACATGGGGGAGGGAATTGTGTTCGACACTCCAGTTACTCATCTAGGCCCAGGTACTGATTAGTCAGAGTGTTATGTTTTTGTTTACATGATGTGTTCCTTTGGAAGGGAGTTACAAAGTGGCATTCCAATGCCTGTAGCATTCTGTGGGAGGACAGCTTGCTGTGGGCAGAGGAACCGTGAGGACCTGTTTCCTGTGTACGGAGTACCTTTAGTAAAGAAGCATATGCATTTATGTTCCTGCCTGAGTGTCCTGCTTGGTGTGCATCCAGTAGGAACACACAACACATAGAAAAGCTCCCGGATGGTTTGGGGCCCTGCAGTAGGTTTGCTATCTCTATCAAACTATAAGGCGTCATAGGGTAATGTTCTTGCTGTAACTCAGGCGATCCGCTGCGAGGCTGCAAAAATGTACCCCACGCCCTTTCATACATGAGGAGGCGGTCTTCCAATTTGTATATAATATGTTCATATGACACAATGGTAAGCATTTCTCTGAGCCAGATATCTACCGTGGGAACTGTAGCAGCTTTCCAATGCCAACTGAGGCATGTTGTGGGCAGTCGCCAGTGCAGGGACAAACCATCGACCCATTGGTTGAGCAATATCTGGATAGAGAGAGAATACATGGAGCAACACGGTAGAGCTGCTTAGATCCCAAGAAATCCCACTATGATTCTTCTATTCTACCCAAACCTTTTCCCAGTATCATTCCAGTGTTCGGCATTCGTATACTATATGTACTTTGTCACTATCCGCTTTCTGACATCTCCAACATAGGGAGTAGGTGGCCAGGATCCCTGTGTGGTGTAGTCTATATGGTGACCAATGCCACCTTTGAAGGATCTTAAAGTAACCTAATTTTAGCTGTGTCCCCGCAAGGTTTTATCGTGGTTTGCAAGAAGGTCAGACCAATCTTTCTTTCTCAGTTTACTCGATAAAGAGTCGTTGAACTCCCAGTTTCCAAGATGGACTGGTGTGTGGAGTGAAAATACTGAATTGATTAGAATCCAGTATAACCGCAATTTCTCCCCCTTGCAAAACCCCATTGTTGATAGGTAGGAGCGTAGAGAGAATATTGCCAGGCTGATAGGTAGAGCACCTACGGTGGCACTTAAGCAGTGGGATGGCTGGTGAAATCTCCAGGATTGGCGTGCCGTGTGTTTAAAGGTGGTGTGCACCTCAGCAAACAATAACATGCTACCAGCCTCTAGTAACAAAGTCGTACCATACAGGTTCTTGGGCTCCTATTCAGACTCTGCCATTGTCCCACAGTGGTTACCTGACATGAAGTCTGGTATCTATCTTCAGTAGACGATGTGCCATCTGCCATGCATAGGAGGTGAAAGGCACACAGATGATGGATGGAATGCAGAGCAAATCAAACATTCAACCCCAGTCAAGAGATCTGGTTTAAATCCCAGTTTAGACCCAGCCATATGCAAATCAGTCTTGTCCCTGCTCCTCATGGGAACAGTCTAGCCCGAACTGCTAAGCCAAGTCCTCCCTGGACTGGAAACAAGCATCCTGGGACTGGTTGGTGCATCACCCCTCATCAGCCAGACTAGCTTCAATCCAGTGGCACAGTGAGCCTGGGACCCACATCTGGGCATACCCGGTGCACTTAGGGCGAGAAAGAAAAAGGCACACAGATGATGGACGGAATGCAGAGCAAATCCAACATTCACCCCCAATCAAGGGATCTGGGTTAAATCCATCATTCTTTTGCTCACCATGCCACCACAGTATAGACCCAGCCATATGCAAATCAGTCTTGACCCTGTTCCTCATGGGAACAATCAGCCCGAACTGCCAAGCCAGGTGTAGGAAAGTAGGATCTGCTTTCACGGTTACCCTCACTTTTTGCTGGTGGCATACTATTTTCTGACTAGTCTGACTGGGATCCTGCTAATCATGACCCCAGTCACTGTTCTTCCACCCTAAATTGGCTATGGTGAGTACCTTGGAACATTCCTAATTAGTTGCTGGTGTATCCTAGTAAGTCTCTAGTAAATGATACTAAGGTACCTAGGGCCTAGGTACACTAGGTGTCCCCTATGGGCTGCAGCATGTATTATGCCACCATAAGGAACCCTCCAACCGCAGACTACAGGCCTGCCATTGCAGCCTGTGTGAGTTGGTGCTTGCACCTATTACGAAAGATATATCTGCATATCTCTAACCTCACTGCACTTAAAACCTCTAAATCACCCCTCTAGTAGGCCTTTCAGTCCTAAAGGCAGGGTGCTCAGTTCTAAGTGTGAGGGTGCACCTGCATGAGCAGAACACCACTGCACCCTTCGGAGTGCATTCTCCTGCGTTGCCAGTGAACCAGCCATTACAATATATAGAGTGGCCATGCGTCATTACGCGATGACCATCTCTATACTGGCTGAAACGAAACCTGTCATGTTTGGTATCAAGCATGTTGAAATCATTCCCCCACACCATAACAGTGTGAGAGGTATGATTCCATGCACTGTAAAGCTCCTTCGGTGGGCCCACAGTGCTCCGGTTACCAGTCTTCCAGAACCGGACTGCAAGCTAGAGCTGCAGTGAAAAGGAACCACACAGTGTAGTTATAAAAATAGTTATTTATTACAGACACTCACTAACCCAATGCCATATCTCCTACCAGGAGATATAATTACAATACACACAATACTTTGATATTACGACAAGTGAATAGCAAGAAAATACAGTGGGCTCCCGGGGAGAACAAATGATATACAAAAATAGTGGAATGCGACTAACGACTGAAGTCGGGAGGGGACCCAGAAGACTGAGAAGTGCTGGGGAACCAAGGAACCACCCGAGGTAAGGACCCAGGAACCCCACGGAGGCCGTGTGCTAAGTGAGAACACGACCGCATGCTCAAGGTAAGTCAATGGGGAAGTCGCGGTTGCAATTCTTATGAAAACAGACCCTTCCCAGAGGACTTGGAAGACACCCCATGGAAAATGGATGGTTCGAGAGTCACCCCACCCGTGGATACCCAGGAGACCAGGTTACCTGCCCCAGGGAAGCCGGGTTCATAGTTACGAAGTGACGTCGGGGACCACCATTGACCCCAATGGAGGACTTCAAGCAAGATGCTGCTGGCAAAGAAGCTGGAAGAGTCTGGAGGAATCCAAGCCTGAATTCAAGAAGAGTAGAACCTGCAATCAGAGGGGACAGAGTCTATGTCACTCAGGAGTGACCAGGGGGCACCGGAATCAAGTGCCCACCAATGTCGGCTGTTGCAGGAAAGTTGCTGGGGTGCCTTTGTCTTTGCACCAAAGTGGACCAGGTGATGCTGAGGAGGACCAGGAATGGTGTACGAACTGTTCCATGTCAGATGTCGATATGCAGGGGGGTCGGTGTCCGGCGGGAGCACCAACAGGCCTTGGCAACGGCAACACATGGAAGAAGACGAAAGCGTACAGTGTCGGGACCAGCAAGGTCCAAGAGACTCACCACATTCAAGTGAGTCAGGGTAGGCTCCAACTAAGCAGGGGAGCTAAGCAGGGGAGACTACTGGAATCAAAGAAGACCCTCGACAGAGCCAGAAGATCTCTGGAGACAAGAGTCGCCCAGCATTAGCAACGGCCAGCCGACACAGTGCACAGGGACTCGGTTTCAGCGGTGTTGACGAGGGATCCTGGCCTAAGACTCGGTCTGAAGACAGTGCAGGCCTCAAGGAAGTTGTTGAACCGTCAACTGTGTTACCGACCCGGTTGGAGCCCAGGCTCAGCAATCGGTCAGCTTGTGTTGTGGTGCCTGTGGATGCAGGGGAGTGACTCTTTCACTCCAAGGGAGAGTACTTTGGGTGTCTTTGGATGTCCAAAGGACCGGGAAGGGGCCTGTATGGAGCATGGGCACTGATGTTGCAGCAGCCTTGCAGTATGTGGAGATCAGGAGCAGATGGAGTCTTCCCGGTTGCAGTCTCGGTTCCAAGGCAAAGTCCAATGCGGTCAGTCTGACGCGGTCTGCTTGACTCCGTCAGAAAGTCTTGAGGGTTGAAGAGGACGCAGAGTTTGAGCTGAATCGAATTCCACGGTAAATCTTGGGACCCACCCTCAGGTAAGCCCTTAAGTACCCTAAGGAAAGGTTTTGGATAATTCAGGGGTCCCTCCCAGAGGAGGGGCTGGACAGTGTGGAGGATACTCACATGTCCTTTGTCCAGTTTCGCGCCAGAGCGGGAGTCAATGGCTCCCTGAACTGGTTTGAGCTGGACTATGCAAGCATGGCACCAAATGTGCCCCTCAAGCAGTTTGAGTGGCACTGGCAAGCACCCCCACCCTGTCCCACTACACTAAGCCCTGTCTGGGAGGTGGTCACACCTCCCTGTGATAGGATACCTATTGTTCTGCCTTCCACTGCTCGAGCTTGGCTCAGCAGCAGGAGGGCAGAATCATGTCTGAGATCGAGAGCAGCCCTAGCTTGCTGTCTGGTTCTGGAAGACTGGTACCGGGAGCACTGAGGGCCTCCCAAGGAGCTTTACAGTGCATGGAATCATACCTCCTATTCCGTTTACAGTGTGGGGGTATGAGTCCAACATGTTTGATACCAAACAAGACAGGTTTCGTTGCAGCCAGTATAGAGATGGTCATCGCGTGATGATGCATGGCCACTCTATATATTGTAATGGCTGGTTCACTGGCAACCCAGGAGAAGGACTCTGAAGGTTGCAGGGGTGTCCTGTTCATGCAGGTGCACCCTCACTCAGTAGCGGCTCCTGGAGGGAGTGCTGCCGGGCGGTGATGCGGGGAGGGGGAGGGGAAGGGTGTGGGGTAGTAAACTCCAGAATACGGCCGAACAGAGGTAAGTAAACAAATAAATAAATAAAACGAATTTCGTTGCTTGGGCTGCATCGCCAAATGCGATGCAGCGCGCAACGAAATTCGTTTTATTTATTTATTTGTTTACTTACCTCTGTTCGGCCGTATTCCGGAGTTTACTACCCCCCACCCTGCCCCTCCCCCGCCCCGCGTCACCGCCCGGCAGCACTCCCTCCAGGAGCCGCTACTGCCCTCACTCTTAGAACTGAGCACCCTGCCTTTAGGACTGAAAGGCCTACTAGAGGTGTTACTTAGAGGGGCATATTCTCAAGGAGCCATCGCCGATTTATCGGCACTTTAGCACCGCAAAAGTGGTGATAGACTTATCGCCCTATTCCCAAGCTGGTGCAAACTGCCGACATCGCCAGTTTCCCCGCGTTAGCTGCCGCAAAAAACATCGCCACGGATGAGAGCGACAACTAACGCTAATGATATGCAGAGTAGGCGTACCAGTGCAAAAACACACAAAAACACCACTTCGCGATATTCTCAACGACCAGCCCGATCCGCGATGCGATCCAAAAACAGGCGATATGGCGCGTTAGCAGCAGGGATTTAACACCTGCCTTTTACTGGTGTAAAGCCGGATGACAACCTGTAGCATGAAAGGGAGCCCAGCCCAGAGCCACATCTGAAGACCAACACATGTCATGGAGCTACTGACCATGCAGCTCGGAGACCCCAGAGGGCCACAACACCCACCGCCACCACCCCCAGGCCCCCCCCCCCCGGACTTCCACCGAGGCAGCTCAGAACAAGACAGCTGACCTTCTCAAAACGGCATGGCCCCACAGCCACACAATTGCAGAATGTGGGGAGAGGTGGGAACCAAGTATGTGTGAAGGAGGCAAGTCACCCATGAATAAGAATGTACACAATGCCAAGTGTGGCGGTGATGTGCTGGACAGACTACAGTATGCAGAGCACAGACATGTCCATGTGGACATATACTGCTGGTGTTTGTAGTGTTGTGGAAAGTGGACGCAACCATGTTACCTCAGGCAGTTGGGAAGACCGCGGTCATTTATCCGTGTTGTCCACCCCCTGTAAGCGTAAGCAGAGTGGGCTGGGCCGGTGTACGCCAGGCCAGCGTAGGAGTGTGAATAAATAGGCCGGGGCTCTGGGCGTGGTTCACTTCCCGGATGGCCAACGCGTCTGCCAGGGAGGCGCCCCTCACCCTGCCACAAGTCCGCCGCCATTACCGCCAGCCGATCGCTGGCGTCCGCGGCACAGCACCGCGGAGTTATGTGTGTGCTTACTACTGTCTGCGGCCTACACTGCGGTCAGCAGGTCCCCCAAGTCAAACGACGCATCATCGCTGGCTGCACACCCGCCGAGCGCTCTAGGTGCCACTAACTCTGTGCAGCTCAAGTCAACGCCATGTGGCTGTGGGCCCTTTCTGACCTCTGCCTCCGGCCTACACTGCGGTCAGCAGCACTCACAATTCGAATTGAGTCTTGATTTATTTATGGCGCAGTCTATTAGGCAATAGACATTGCTTCCAGTGCGGCCCGCCCGGACGACGCATCATCGCAGGCCGCACACCCGCCGAGCGCTTCCGGTGCCACGAACTCAGTGCAGCTCAAGTCATGGACCCTATATGATTGAATCTGTGTGTGTGATCCGATGATCACTGTTCTAGTTGTTGCCAGCACCAACCACTCCCTGAGGGCTGGCTTACACTCACCCCACACCCATCCAGCACAGGCGTCACTGGACATGTGAGCCTGGTAATAAAAAGGGGCCGGGCGCACGTGCCCGTAGCCAGTTGCACCATACATCTAAGTGTGTCCGTGTGGTCATTATAAATGCGTGATGGCCCCTGGCCCTACCACATCACATTGTGCTGTGGACAGTGGACGCAAGCATGTCACCTCAGGCAGTGGGTAAGACCTTGGACATGTAGCTCTGTCATCCCCCCCTGTAAGCGTAAGCGGAGTGGGCTGGGCCGGCGTACATCAGTCCAGCGCAGGGGTGTGTAGAATTAGCCGGGGGCTCAGGGCGTGGTCCAGTTCTGGTCTGGACAAGGAAGTAACCAATGCGTTTGTCTCTGTTGTAGTGTCAGCGCCACCCGGCCCGCAATTGACAATGTTGCAATGTAGCATGCACCCGGAGGGCGGGCTCGCACGAACGGTGAAATGAAGGAGCGCAAGACCGCTCGGGGTCTTGGCTCATACATGCCAAGTGTTGTGTGTATCTGCATTGCCGCAGCATGAGCCAAATGCCTAGCCTTAATCGCAGCGCGAGTTCAGCCAGGCATGAACTCTACATCTGTGTCTGCACTATCCTTACCATAGGCCTACACTCACGTGGCCGCCCACCTTCAACGGCGAACATCACAATGTCGTTGTCAGGCTTGTGGACATGCGCAGACAGGCATGACAATGGTGTGCCGTTGGAGTGCAAGTGATGCAACCGCGCAGCGTACACAAGTTAATAGGCCCGGGGGGGAGGGAGGAGCAGATGTGAGGCAACGTAAAACACAGTGATGCCCCTCATTTGCCACATGCAAGTCATGTCAAACATGAATCCCAAAGTCGCACACATCCCACCCCACACCCAACAAGCCACATCACAATTCCTGAATGCAAGCAGATGACAAACTGACATTAGGGATGAAAGCTCCTTTGTCTGAACTATCAGGCGGAAGCACATCTGCACATCCGACCTCGGAATTGCATGTGCCCGGCACCCCCTGACAGATACGATAGCAGTTGAGGACGACTCCCACACTACGCACAGCCCGACGACAGACCAACGTATACACACCCCACACAGAGAAGTCCTTGCTCTGAGTTATCTTGCATGGAATGGCCTTCACACTTACTCCCACACCATCCCAGGCGTACAACCGTTGCACACTTAAACAACTCATTGATCCGAGCTGTGGCATTTCATCCACAGAACTGGCGCAGGTCAGAACAGTGCCGCTTCAACCAGGGCCAGTAACGCAATGGCAGAACATCCCAGACACATGCACAACCCCTGTCACGTGGAACTGTACAGTGCACATATGCTGCATTTACTGGGGGCACTGCCATTGGTAGTGCTGCGGGTCAGTTACCGGCTAAGCTTCCGCCTTGCCAACGTCACTTGCATTCAGCCTGTGTTGCATTGTCGATCGTGCATATTCGAGTGGTCCATGGATGTCTGCCTATCCAACAGGATGGTAGGCGACCTGGATTTCGACACGTGTGTGCGCCCCCTGTTGGCCCACGACCAGGAGTGTCACCGTGATACCCGTCTATGGGATGCCTGGATACTTGGCATACATGCTGGCAGCTGGACCTGGGATATTGCAGAACTCCTCATGTGCAGTGACCACATTGAGCCGCTCCCCTATTGGGCTGTAGTGCTAATTGGTGACAGGGGGTGGACGCAGCACATCTGTCCGGACCTGCTAATGGATAGCCTTGCCGTCCTGTTCGATGGAATCGACAACGACCTCATGTTGGAGATGATTGCCTACGGAGCTGCAATCGCTTTCATGGACGTGTAACTACGTACCTGCAGCCACAACAGTTTGGAACCCATTGCACATGTCCCGACACCTTATTGCATCTTGGGGTTCTGGTCACATATCCCACGACAACAGTGGACATAGCTGCATTCGCCTGGACCCCGAATACGTGGGTGGACAATCACGCGGGGTAACACACACCTGTGAAAGGTGAGGCACTCCCCCGGAGTGGACAGCGGTGCTTGGCAACATTCCTCATTCTGACATGCTGCTGCATTGGTCCGCATGTTGTGGCACTTCTCTTGCACGTACTGACACGCATATGCTAATAAAGTCTACGCACATTCACTTGTATTCAACTGTGATGTGAGTTGTTTTGAATGACGATGTGTGTCTCACTGCCTATCTGGGTCACGGCCATACATGCGCATTGATAGCATTACCCAGGGAGTACCATTTATGTGGAATCACTGTCCCTACATTTATCAATACTTTCATGCATAATTGATCAGGGCCATGACACATCATTGTGAATTTGAATGTTTTATTCGCATTCAGTGGGGTGTTTAAGCTGGACCAGTACAGGGCCATGCAAACCCCACTTTGCAATGTTGCCCCGTGGAGGGCCAGCCGGAGTCCTTTAGGGATTGACAGGTTCATCGGAAGAGGAAGACTTCAGTCCGCAGTGTGATTGCTGTGTCATTGGTAACCATTTCAAATATGGCAGTCCATGTCGTGGTCCAAGGTGAGTGTCGCTGAGTGTAACAGGGGACAGTGGAAGATGTTATTCCAGGGCATGATGCAGAGGGCATATGGCGGTGATGTATGCTACCACTTCAATCTTACCACCAAGCCAGATTCATCATCATCTTCGTCCTCTGATGTGTCAGGTGCCTCACATGTGGGTGGTGGTGTTTGGTCTGCCGCACTGTGTGGCACTGACACTTCAGGGGGTGGAGATGTGGATGGAGTAGTAGCAGCAGCATTCATCCGCGCCAGGCCGTGTGGCGGCAATGCCATGATGAGGATCTGCAGGGCATGGAAGATCCCAGCTACATCCCGCTGGTGTGCAGCCATGGCAGCCAATCGTTCCGCATGCATCCGCTCCAAGTTCTCCATGATCCTCCGCATGTGCCCCAACTCCCAGCTGACATCGCTGGAGCCACTCTGACAGGTGTTCTTGTCTCCGAGTCATGACTCCAGCGATGTCAGCCATGGATTGTTGGAGAGCATGGAGCGGACAGTGGGTGTCTGTTAGGGACTGTAAGTGGACCCTGATGGGACTTAGACACCCACGTATGGCATCTAGTTTGGCTGCCATGAGGTCGAACCCCACCTGCAGCTGATCAGCCATCTTCTCCTGGCACCCTGACACACGGCGTTGGAATGCCATGTGTTGGTCGTGGGGGACCTGGGAGACAGCCGTCGTGGTGGGTGCTTCCTGCTGTGTGGTCTGTGCAGGGGGTGGGGTCTCCTCGATGCAGCTGGGCTGCCCTGCTCCTGGAGGTGGGGTGCCGAAGCTGTCCATGAGCTGCTGGAGGGCGTCGGTGTCGATGTTGGGGAGGTCCTCTTCGTCATCAGTGCTGAGTTGTTGTGTCTGCTCTGCAGGAGGTGTTGATTCTCCCTCTGCAATGTGAAGGGGAGATGCAGATTGACACTGTGTTCACATGTATTTTCACGCATTGTACAGGTTTACTAACGGACTGCATGTCAATGTACATTGTGACTGTTTGTGAAGAGATGCCTATTTGTTGCAGGACAGTTGACATTTCTACACCATCAGGGATGTGAGGTTGTACTTGTCCATTGTCATCTCACAGTTTCCTGCTATGCCAAATGCGAATGGCCATTTTCTACACACAAGCGGCAGCAGTTGTGTCCTCTGCTCTGTTGTGAGAGTGTTGCAGTTTGTATCACATTGTTGTCAATGTTGAGGTGCTCTGATTCTTATGTGTGTGTGCTGCATTGTGGGTGTGTTGCCACTTCAGCTCTGATTTGGCTGGCCCTTCTCCCTTTCAGGCGGTGTGCCTTTCACTTCTGTGCTTATACAGTGCTGAGATATTGCAGACTTGGGTAAATTGGGCTCTTGGTCGGAGTTGTGACTCTTGGGCATGGTTTGTCCGCAGATGTGCTCTACTTAATTGTGCATGTGTGCCATTGTGCCCATCTCCCCCCGTCCCACCAGTCCCTGGTCGTTACTCACCCTGTTGCTGTTGGCTCGGGTCATGTTGTACAGTGTCCTGTCCACCAACTCCTGCCACCGTCTCCCCAATGATGACTCGGGTCACCATTTCCTCCATCTCATCCAGCTCCTGGTGTGTCGCTGGGCTCCCACCTCCAGTCTGCATTGCTGCTCTCAGGTTGGCAGCGATTTTCAGCTTGGTTTTGCGCTTCACTTTAGTCCAGCGCTTCTTGCAGTCGTCCACTTCCCTTCTCTTCACTCCGACTGCATTCACCTTGGCCAAGATGGACTGCCATATTGTATTTTTAGTTGCCAATGTCACAGTGGAGGTGATGGACAGTTGGTGGTGGTGTTCTGTCACCTCCGTAATGAGGATCTGATTTTCCTGCGTACTGAAACGCGGGTTCCTCTTAGTCTTCTCCTTGCCCTTCCCTGTCCCAGGGGTCCCAGGCTGGTCCTCCGTGGGGCTTGTGGGGTTCTGGTTGTCCTCTGTACTTGCTCCGGCTCCCTCCATGGTGCTTCGCAGTTGTTTGTGGTTTTTAGATGGTTTTTTTTTGCCGCTTTTATAGTGATTGTTCCCGCCTTACTTGTGGGACTTGCGGGCCTGGTGCTGCTTTTCGCTGGATTTTTATCGCAGTTGGGCCCATCGCAACTTTTTTCACGTTCGGGTTTCCTTTTTTACCGCCGTTGTGGTAGTTGTATCGCAGACATTTGAGGCGTTCTCGGGAAACTATCGCATGTTACCGCCGTGTTGGGACTACGACGTTGACACAGAGTTATTTTCGCGCGATAGACGGCGATATGGAAAATTGCATTAGCCTAATTTGGCGATGTTTATCGCACGTTCTTGTGAATATCCCCCAGAGGTTTTAAGTGCAGTGAGGTTAGATATTAGAAGACTTATATCTTTCGTGAGAAGTGCAAGCACCAACTCACACAGGCTGCAATTGCAGGCCTGTAGTCGGCGGTTGGAGGGTTCCTTATGGGTGGCATAATACATTCTGCAGCCCATAGGGGACCCCTGTTGTACCTAGGGCCCTAGGTACCTTAGTACCATATACTAGGGACTTACTAGGGTACACCAGCAGCCAATTAGAAATGTACCAAAGTACTCACCATAGCCAATTTAGGGAGGATACACAGTGACTAGGGTCCTCATTAGGAGGATCCCAGTCAGACTGGTCAGAAAAATAGTATGACACCAGCAAAAAGTGGGGGTTACCATGAAAGCAGATCCTACATTCCTACACAACCACCAAACGTGAGGAGATGAGGCTAACCTTGACCAGTTGAGATTTCATTTTTTAACTGGAACTATCTGGAGAGTCCATCTGCGTTGGCATGGTTACTCCCAGGTCTATGTTCCACTGTATAGTCTATACCCTGTAGGGACATGGACCACCTCAAAAGTTTGGGGTTTTCACCCTTCATCTGTTTAAGCCACAGGAGGGGCTTATGGTCTGTCTGAACAATGAAGTGAGTGCCAAAAAGGTATAGCCTCAACTTCTTCAGGGCCCAGACCACAGCAAAGGCCTCCCTCTCTATTGCTGACTAACATTTTTCCCTGGGGATCAAGCTTCTGCTTATAAAAGCGATTGGTTAGTCCTTAACCTCTGCATTAAGTTGTGATGACACAGCTCCCATCCCTATCTCAGAAGCATCTGTCTCGACAACGAAGGTTTAGGAGTAATCAGGACTCTGCAGAATGGGAGCATTGCACATGGCCTGCTTCAGGTCATCAAATGCCTTTTGACAGCTTGCTGTCCGCAGAACCTTCTTGGGCATTCTCTATGATGTGAGATCATTAAGAGGTGTCACAATGGGCCCATATCCCTTACCAAATCATCTGTAGTACCCAGTCAGGCCCAAGAAAGCTCTGACCTGAGTCTGGGTAGTGGGAGCAACCCAGACCATGATGGTTGGGATCTTGCTCTCCAATGGTTGAACTTGGCCTCCACCTACCAGATGGCCCAAGTACTCAACCTTGCTCTGCCCCATCTGGCACTTGGTGGCCTTGATAGTGAGACCTGCCTTTTCAAGGCCTCTAGAACACTCCTGAGGTGTACCAGGTGATCCTCCCAGGTGGAGCTAAAGAAAGCAGTTTCATCAAGATATTCTGCACTCTAGGCTTCCAGACCTGTGAGAACTTTGTTCACCAACCTTTGGAATGTTGCAGGGGCATTGTTCAAGCCAAAAGGCATCACACTAAACTGATAATGCCCACTGGGGGTTGAGAATTCTGTATTTGGCTTGGCATGCTCAGAGAGTCTGATTTGCCAATAGCCAGCAGTCATGTCAAATGTACTCAAGTACTTGGCTGAGGCCAAAGTGTCTGAGTTCATCTCCCCTAGGAATAGGATGGGCATCAGTCCTAGTGACTGCATTGAGGCCTCTGTGGTCTACACAAAACCTCATCTCTCTCTTGCCATCTTTGGTGTGAAGGTTTTGGTACTAGGACTACTGGACTAGCCCAAATGCTATCTGAAGGCTCAATGACCCCCAATTCCAACATTTTCTGGACCTCAGTCCTGATACAATCTCTGACATGGTCAGGCTGTCTGTAAATTTTGTTCTTTACAGGTAAACTGTCACTTGTGTCCACTTCATGGGTACACCAGGTAGTTTGAACTGATTGAGGACCTTCCTGCAATCAGCTTGCTGCTGGGTAGTGAGGCTGCCTGCTGAGGCTACTCTTTCAACTGATCCATCAACAGGGTTCTGAGAGAGGAGATCAGGGAGAGAGTAACTCTCTTCTTCATGTCCCTTAACAGTTGCCATGAGCAAGCTCATGTCAGCCCTATCCACAAAAGGGTTTAGGCGATTCACATGAAGAACCCTGTGGCGACTTCTGGGAGGCCTGAAGGCTGCTCTCCACAGCTAGCACTTGGAGAGCTTTCTAAGGTTGTCTAAACCACTAAAAACACCACAAGGGTTGTCTGTATTGGTGCAGAGTGCTACCCTTGACTAAGTGTGCACCATATACCAAGCCAGCCTCCTACACCATGTCCTCTGTGGACTGGAAACAAGCATCCTGGGACCGGTTTCGGGGCATCACTTCTTATCAGCCAGACTAGCTTGAATCCAGTGGCACAGTGAGACCAGGACCCATGTCTGGGCATATCGGGCGCACTTAGGGCGAGAAAGCAAAAGGCACACAGATGATGGACGGAATTGAGAGCAAATCAAACATTCACCCTCAGTCAAGAGATCTGGGTTAAATCCATCCTTATTTTGCTCACCATGCCATCCCAGTTTAGACCCAGCCATATGCAAATCAGTGTTGACCCTGTTCCTCATGGGTATTTAGGCCCAGATCTCTGTACTGGGGTGAATGTTTGACATTGATCATCATTCTGTCCATTTATTGTTCTTTTTGTATTTGTCAACCTGAGTGGGATGGGTATGCCCAGACGTCGGTCCCGTGCTCTCCATGCCACTGGAGTAAAGCTAGCCTGGCTGATGAGGGGTTAAACCCCGAAACGTGTCCTAGGATGCCGATTTCCGGTCCAGGGAGAACCTGGCCTGGCAGTTTGGGCTGGACTGTTCCCATGGGGAACAGGGTCAAGACTGATTTGCATATGGCTGGGTTTAAACTGGAATGGCATGGGGAGCAAAAAAAGATGGATTTAGGCCCAGATCTCTGTACTTGGGTGAATATTTGACATTGATCATCACTCTGTACATTTATTGTTCTTTTTGCATGCTTAGGAGGTGGCCATAAGCTGGAGCCTCCAGCTTTTAGCAATTTTACGAATCCCTATTTTCCCACTAACCCATTTCTGGAGCATGCTGCCTGCGTTTTGTGTCACTCTGGCAACTAAAAAGGAAAATTCCGAATAGCTTTCCTTTTTTTTTTGCTGCTGTTTCTTTTTATTTGTGATGAATGCCTGTCTGCACAATGCACATGCCTTAAGGTGCCCATGCATGTCTCTGTGGAGCCGGCCAGAGAACACTGTAGTTTTAGCTCCTTGCAGGAACATGATGTCACAAGCGATGTCCACACTTCTGCTTTGTAGCACGGATTGGATCTTCCTGCAGGAATGTTTGCAAGCCTGACAGCGAGACTGATCTCCATCCCTCCTCCTCCCCATTACATTTTGTCAGGAGGGCACAAGCTGTCTCGTCTTATCTGTGCAGCATACCTTGGTGACTCACAGGATATGCAGCACAGATAAAGTAGGCAATTTTTTAATCATCAGTGGTTCGCGGATTTAGGAGTAGTGGTGAAAGTGCATTAAAGAAGTATGGCAACTGATCTTGAGAATAATGAGAGAGGAGGGGTCAGTGAGAGTGTGAGGACAGCCACACATTCTATAACTAATTTGTTGGCCTTTCACATGCAGCCAACTCTATATTATAATACACACACTTTGAATGACAAAAATGCAAGCTAAAGTTATCTGTGAGAATTGTTTTGTATTGCTGAGAAAGCTCAATTGGTTAATGCAATCTTTTCAGACTATGGGCCCGATACACAAAAGTAATCTGAGAATAAATCCTAACTTTACGACTTTCGGTATTCACAAAAGGCATTTAGGAGTAGTAAAGTTAGGATTTTGTCTTAAGTTTGTCTTAAGTTTTGGTCTTAAGACAAAATCCTAACTTAAGTTAAACTTAAGTTAGGATTTTGTCTTAAGTTTGTCTTAAGTTTTGGTCTTAAGACAAAATCCTAACTTAAGTTATACTTAAATTAAACTTAAGTTAAACTTAAATTAGGATTTTGTCTTAAGACTAAAACTTAAGACAAACTTAAGACAAAATTCTATCTTTACTACTCCTAAATGCCTTTTGTGAATACCGAAAGTCGTAAAGTTAGGATTGTGTCTCAGATTACTTTTGTGATTCGGGCCCTATGTGTATAATAAGAGGATCAATCCTTTGAACTGCACTGAGGAATAGTGATGTCTGTTTATAGTTTGCCAGAAAGTACTGTCAGTATGTAGTCATCAGTTTAAAAAGTGTACTACACTCTGCATAAGATACACTGCTATGGATGTATGCCTTTACCATGCGTGCCTTAACCACACAAACTTTACTCACATACCTTTGGCACTCATTGTAAGTACATGTAAGGTAAGTGGATATATATTTAAAATAACAGCATTTTATATATACATGCACGCATACACAGACACAGACACACGCACGCATACACACACACCCTGCGGGGGGTCGCCAGTAGGTATTTATAGTTTAGGTCCTAGTTTCCATTGGAAAAGCACTTTTTGTTTTGCCAATATCTTTGTCGTCGTTTGATGAACCTCCATGAAATTCTCAAAATTAGTATGATGCTCAGTTCAGCTACTATGTTGAAGGCTTCAGGTTGATCCGTCAAGTGGGGCGGAGAAAAAGGGGGTGCCCCAAAACACTTTTTCCTCATGTTAATTCCTATAGAGATTTTAGACATGACTACAGCCTGAACCACTGGACAGAATTACACCAAATTTGGCAGAAAGGTTGCTCTTGGTTCAGAAAGACCCCTTTTTGTTGTTTGATGTAAATCCATTCAGTGGTTTTCAGGATATTTGAGGAAAAGCAAATTTATATATCTAGATATGCGAATACTCTGCAAATATTGACAATATCGTGCAGAGATCGGAACGGCTGCCAACACTTCAACCAGGGAGAGTTGGCAGCCATATGAGTCCAAAAAAATGGGCAGGGTAGGAATACCCTGACCCATTAGTCCTGATGCCGTGGTCCCCCAGGGACCCCACCAGGGCAATAAAGCATTTTTTTAAAAAAAACATTGCAGCAACATTGCGAGGATTTGCGAATTTGTGGTAAAAAAAACAAAACAAGTGCGGTCACCTGCACTTTCTTAATGATTAGCCCCCAGGTGGGCCAGGTCCGGGGGGCATTTTCTGCTAATAGAGATGGTAGGGGGCGCATGCGGCCCCCTCCTGAGGCTCTTATGAGCCCTGGGGACCACCACCTCCCCGGGGCTTTAATAGTCAATTGGAAGGGGATGCAGGGACCCCCCCTCCTTAGCCCTGTGGGGGCCTCCAAGGAGAGGGAGGGGGCTCTGTAGCCCCCCTGCTGGGCCTTAATGAGACCTGGGGCCCACCATCTCCCTTTGGCAGGCCCTTCAAAAAGAAAGGAGGGGGGCAGCACAGCCCCTCCTGGAGCCATTAATGGCCCTGGGTACTGTCACTTCCCAGGGCCGGCTCCCTATTTTCCGGGATGTCCGCCCCCAGGATATAGCTGTTTGCTCCCACTTGGCGGGAACTTTGACAGCTCCCGCTAAGGGAGAGCAAACAGTAAGTCTGTTCCTATTGGCCAGGAGCAGGAAAACTGCTCTCGCCCGCTGGGAGCCGACATTTCACCTGTTTTCGTGTCTGCTGCCAAGTGGGCAGGAAAACAGATGAAAGAATTGCTCCTGGATGCAGGGAGCAGCATTCTTGGTTGCTCCCTATGTGCAGGAGCAATACCGGCTCCCGTTGGAGGCGGGGAGCTGGCAGGAACCGCAAAGGCATTGGGCCTCCCCTGCGGTCTCCAACAGTGCTCACTAAGT
Organism: Calotriton arnoldi; assembly: GCA_963921515.1. Taxonomy (NCBI): domain Eukaryota; kingdom Metazoa; phylum Chordata; class Amphibia; order Caudata; family Salamandridae; genus Calotriton; species Calotriton arnoldi. Next base: position 724,079 of record CAWUFW010008771.1, read on the forward strand.
GCCCTGGGTGGGCACCAGGGCAGCCAGCCTTAGTTTGCCGGGCCCTGGAGGATGGAGTCCCCAGGGCCAAAATCGACCAAGGGAAGGGGGGCTGTGCGACCCCACTCCCCTTCCAGTAATTGGCTGGGCCCCAGAGAATGGGGTCACCGGGGCTGAGATCGGCAGCCACCCTCCCCACTATAAATTCGTACAAATCTGTGGACTCTTGTTGGATAAAGTGGCAGATGAGGTTCCGTTCTGGCCCTACAAGCATTTACAAATATAAACATAGCAGGTGCCCCAATTGAATCACCACTTCTGTGAAGGACAAAGGATCCTAAGTTCCTGGGCTTGACGAAGGCATAGCAAGTGTGCTTTCTCACCAATTCCACATTCAAAAATTATTAGGGTGGACGTTTAACTCCGCTCCATTGACAGAGTTTGTGGAATTTTGAGACTCTGCACTGTGCTCGAAGCGCGGAGTTCAGCAAAAAACTCTAATTTCCACAGCGTAGCGGAGTTTGCCTCCAGCACCCACCATTACCCACATCATGCCTTTGTTGCTGAGTGAGGGCATGCTGAGCAGCCTCTACAGCCTGGTCTGGTTCATCAGCCCCATGTTGGGCTTCTTACTGCAGCCCGTGGTGGGCTCCGCCAACAACCAGTGCCGCTCCCTGTGGGGACACCGGCTGCCCTATATTCTCATCCTGAGGATCATGATGGTGCTGGGAACAACCCTGTACCTCAACTCCAACACCATGGTGTCAGGTGAGCAGACTCCCACTGCGCCCCGCACGCACCTGATAGCGTAGCCTTGTTTCCATGATCCCAATGCAAGTAATATTGGTGCCAATACTGCTAATTGTGTATTAAAGTGCAGCAATACTCAGAGTTTTGCATTTTAGAAGTGAGTGAGTTAACTCGCGGTGATGTGCACGACACCTGCAGACTTGCTGCCTCAGTTTGGCTCTGTTACTATTCCGAGCGCATTCTCCATGTTGTCACTGGCATGCTGCACTCTTTCCCAGTCCTGGATTTTTAGCTACTAGCTCTTTTCAAGTTTAGCCCTCGCCATTAATGCAATAAGAGAAACTAGAGGTCCCAGAATGAAACGTTTTACCAGGAAAAGAGTCAGGGTGGGATAAAGGTGTCACTGTCAGTCATGACATGAGCATTTTTGTTAGCAAACTGACCTAGGGTCAGTCAGCTGTACACGAGGCACAAGTGTATGTTCCCTACTCCGGACCCTTCTGACGTGTCTCTTTTTACTAATCACTCCAACTATGCATGCAAAATGGCATTGGATAGTAAAGGAGTTATTAGCATATTAAAATGTTGCTGATAGCACGGAACAAAGTATGGCAAACAAAATTCTCATTTTGATACTATTTATCTTGTCTTTTACCGTCCGGCGCTAGCATGGGCAGAGAAAAGATGTTCCGGCAAACAATGTGTCTCTTAGCTGGAACGAATGGTGCAGTTCAAGCCTCGTTTTCAGTCCAATCGTCCGTGTCAAGGAGCAAGAAGGTGAGCTGCACTTTCTCTTGTGGACTGAAAATGAGGCTTGAACCGCACAATGCATTCCATCTAAGAAAGCTGCATGCCCGAGTCGCTGAAGACTCTCGCAGACAGTGTCCCTGAGAGTGGAGCGTAGAAGAGGCTCCAGAGTCTATCCCCTGCCCCTGGTCGGCTGCGAGCTGAGTCTGGCCAGTGTGGAGACGCCTGCTGTTGGATCGTCATGAGTCATGTGTTGGCGCCCCCTACACGGACATCCAGTCCTCCTTTACATTCCAGCAACAGCCAGAAATCGTGGTGATTCCCATCCATTGTGAGAGCAGTGCCGCTTGCGGGGAGTAAGACAGCAGGCTGGAGAGACTTTTTTTTTTTACTACGGCAGTTATTCTAACTCTGTTCCCCATATTATTTCCGCTCTTGCCCCCTCCTGCTCTCCCCTCCTATCTAGGGGTGGGCTAGTGGTGTAACTCCGCTCGCTCGCAGAACTCTGCGGAATTCCACCGAGTTTTTCTGCAACTCCACAGAATTCCATGTAGTGCAACTCCGCGAGCTCTGCCCACCCTTAAAAATTATCTGAAATCCTTCGTGGAGGTTAATACATTGTTGATCTATCGGAGCAATAAGTAGTGACTGGGACGGGCAGGTTCTTTCTTGGCCTCTCCTGGCGGGAATCCATGGTTCTACCTTTGTATTGCTACGAGTATGCAAATGTGCAAATCACTTGGAAGCTTCGCCAGTTTGGCCCCACCTGTCCGCCTTAGTAGTATGCAAAGGTATTCCCTCCTTTTGCCAGGTTGATGGACAGCTTGACAAGTTGCCCCATCGCATTTCCCGTCGATTTTGGTGATGCGTTCTTGATGCTGAGAATATGAGAACATCTCCACCAAATAAATAAGCACTTACTTCATATAGTTAAGAGGAAGTACCCTTGTTTTGGTGGAGATTTACCTCTTTGTTGCCTCATTGTCTTCTCTATAGGAAGATTTATGTTATCACAGATTTCTGGCTAAAGACTCATGAGGAATAATCACATTACTGAATCACACACAAGGTCATTAAAGACATTTCCTCATGGTACATTATGCATCTGTGGTGTAGAATACTAACTCGACATTGACCCAACATGATAGCACTTACTAATTAACCCCCCCTAAAGTACTGCAGTTGTGTAGACATTTTGTGCAAAATTGTGGACTCTTGTTAGATAAATGGGCAGGTGAAGTTCCTCTCTGGCCCTAATGCTCATTTCACTGAAACTAAAACTCAACGGGAAGCACTTACAAATATGAACATAGCAGGTGCCCCAGATGAAGCTCCACTTCTGTAAAGGACGAATGATCCTAGCTTCCTGGGCTTGGCGAAGGCAAAGTAAGTGTGTTTTCTTGGCAATTTCACATTGAAAAAAAATCTGAAATCCTTGGTGTTGGTGAAGGTGAATGCATTGTTGATGTATTGCAGTGCAATCTGTAGTGACTGTGACGAGTGGGTTCTTTCTTGACCTCTCCTGGTGAGAGTAGAGTCCATGGTTCTCCCTTTAAATGACTACGAGTATGCAAAAGTTCAAAATCACCTGGAGACATCGCCCGTTTGGCCACTCCCCATCTACCTTAGTAGTATGCACCTCACAGACCCATACACACACTCACAAAATCACTCACACACCCACTTACAGATCCATACAGCCACTCACATACCCATTCACGGACCCATACAACTGCTAACACATACACACTCACTCACTCATACAGACACTCATGCAACCACTCACTCACCCATACAGCCACTCACACAGCTACTCACAGACCAATAAAGCCACTCAGAAGCCCACAAAACCACTCACACACCCACTCACAGACCCATACAGCCACTCCAACACCCCTACAACCACTCACATACCCACTCATACACCCATATAGTCACTCACACAAGCACTTGCTCACGCATACAGCAACTCACACAGCCACTCACCCATACAGCTACTAACAGAGCTACTCACTCACCTATACAGCCACTCACACAGATACTTACTGTGTAAAACAGCCACTCACACACCTACTCACTTACCCACAAACTCAGTCAGCCATTAACTTGCCCATACATCCACTTACACACCCAGTCCCTCACTGTTAGAAATGGGGGTCTGTAGTTGGCAGAGGTAGGTACCTTTGACCAAGTAGGGGCCCTTGCTTCTAGTCAGGGTAAGGGGGCTACACTCCTAAAATAACCCCTGATCACCCTCTTGGTAGCTTGGCACGAGCAGGCAGGCTTGTCTCAGAGGCAGTGTGTAAAGCATTTGTGAACACATACAGTAATACAGTGAAAACACTACAAATGGACACCACACCAGTTTAGAAAAATAAGTAATCTTTATCTAGACTTAACACAAGACCAAATGACAAAAATCCAATCCAGTATTCAAAAATATGACTTTCAGATGGTAGAAATAACTTATTTCAATGTAGATGGTAAATGCGACACTTTACTCTCAAAGTACCTTGGATGCGTTACGCAATACAAACAAAAGGGTCGCAGGGAAGGCGATGCGTCAGTTCCTTGCTTCGGAGGAGGTGGCGCACCTGTTCCTTACTACAGCGCAGGGGAGGCGATGCGTCTGTTCCTTACCAGAGAGGAGGCGAAGCCTCTGTTTCTTACTGTGATCCGGTGCGATGCGACAAGATGACGCCTCGATGTGATGCGATGATCCGGTGCGATGCGACAAAATGGAGTCTTTGATGCGATGCGATGACGTGGATGCGATGCGTGCATGCCCGGCGGCCGTGCGGTGAACCTGATGATCTTTGGAGCCGCGACAGGCCCTGCAACACGCTTCTCCGGTGATGCGACGGAGACCTCTGCAGCGGCGACACGCTTCTCCGGTGATGCGACGCGCTGCGTCGGCAATGTGAACGGCAAACTGCTGCGGCGGTGACACGCTTCTTCCTCGTTGCATCGCTCGTCCAGCTCCCAGCGACACGCAGTCTCTAGAGGGCCCAAATCAACAGCAGGCACCTCTCTGCAGGTAGAATTCCCACTAAGGAAATTCAGGGGGGAGCTGGGGGTGAAGTCTTTGTGTCCCTGAGACTTCAGAACAGGAGGCAAGCTCAGCTTCAAGCCCTTGGAGATCTTCCTCAAGATAGTAAAAGTACACACAAAAGTTCCTTTTCTCCTTTTCTTGGCAATGAGTAAAGCACTGCAGGCCAACCCCAAACAGCAAACAGCACAGGGGCAGTCTCCTCCTTCAGCTTCCTTGGTTTCTCTCCTTGGCAAAGGGTTCGTCTAGATTCCCAGAAGTGATCTAAAGTTCTGGGGTCTGGGCCCCAATATTTATACTCCTAAATCCTTTGTTCTCTGGAGGCAGAGAGTGTCTGTACCTAGTCAAAACCAGTTCTGTCCTCCCTGGTGCAGCTTCCTGGCAGGAGGTGGAGACAGCATTGTTGAAAGCAGACCTGGCCCAGGTAGCTGAAAGGAAATCTCCTCCCCCTACTCTCTATTCTATGAAGGCTCAGGCAAGTGAAAGGAAATCTCCTCCCCCTACTCTCTATTCTATGTAGGCTCTGGCAACTGAAAGGAAATCTCCTCCCCCTATTCTCTATTCAATGCGGGCTCTATTCAGCCCAACCCTGACCCATCAGACTGCTGGAGCCAAGGCCCTCTCCAGCCCCCTGTCACTCACAAACCAGACATAGAATACACAAACCTAGCAGAGGCATACTGGATGGTTAGGCAGGAAAATACCTACTTTCTAAAAGTGGTATTTTCAAACACAGAATGTAAAAATCACCCACACTAAAAGATGTATTTTAACATTCTGAGTTCAGGCATACTAAACTTTATTTTCCTATCTTGTTCCCTGGGTCAGTTGTGATTATAAGATGCTATAATAAAACTGCCCATTCTGGCCTATGGGTACAGATAGCCTTGCAATAGTGAAAAACGAAATTGGCTGTAATTCACTATCAGGACATGCCACACACATCAGGGCATGTCCTACCTTTCACATACAATGCACCCTGCCCACAGGAGTACCTTGGGCCTACCTTAGGGGTGACTAACATGTAGAAAAGGGAAGGTTTAGGGACTGGCAAGTGTGTGCAGTTGCCAAGTCGACATGGCAGTCCCAGACTGCACACAGGCTCTGCAATGGCAGGCCTGAGCCATATTTTACAAGCTGCTTCTGTGGGTGGCACAATCAGTGCTGCAAGCCCACCAGCAATATTTGATTTACAGGCCCTGGGCACTCATGGTACACTGTACTAGGGTCTGACAAGTAAATCAAATAAGCCAATCATGGAGTCACTAATCCATTATAACAATTTACAATAGGGAGTACTTGCACTTTGGCACTGAATAGCAGTGGCAAAGTGCCCAAAGCATCTAGACCAGCAAAAACACAGCAAAAACATAGGAGGCAACAGCAAAAAAAATGGAAGGGAGACCCACGCCAATGGTGCCAGGTCTAACACGTGTCCCCTCCAGCTGAAATGTGGGGAGAACTACCCTACCTCTGGGGAGTTCTCTTCACTAAGGCGGAAAAATCTGGACAGACAATCAGCATTGGCGTGTTCTGTACCAGGGCAGTGTTCCACCGTGAAGTCCATCCCCTGTAGGGAAATGGACCACCTCAACAGCTTTAGATTCTAACCAATCATCTGCATCAACCATCTGAGGGGCCTGTAATCTGTCTGAACCCGGAAGTGAGTCCCAAACAAGTATGGTCTCAACTTCTTCAGTGCCCAGACCACAGCAAATGCCTCACGCTCAATTGCACTCCACCTCTGTTCCCGTGGAAGTAACCTCCTACTAATGAAGGCTACAGGTTGGTCTAGGCCTTCCTCATTCATCTGTGAAAGTACAGCCCCCACACCATGCTCCGAAGCGTCTGTCTGTACAATTAATTCCTTTGAGAAGTTGGGCGCCTGAAGCACGGGCGCCGTGCACATGGCAGTCTTCAGGGCATCAAAAGCTTTCTGACAGGTGTCAGTCCAGTTCACTTTCTTGGGCTGCTTCCTGGAAGTCAGCTCTGTCAAGGGTGCAACAATGCTGCCATACCCCTTGACAAACCTCCTGTAGTACTCTGTGAGTCCTAAAAAGGCTCTCACCTCTGTCTGGGTCTTGGGGGGTTCCCAAGCCAGGATGGTCTCAATATTGGGCTGTAGGGGTGCCACCTGGCCGCTCCCAACCTGGTGTCCCAAGTATCTGGCACTTACTCGCCTTGATCATGAGGCCTGCCCTCCGCAGTGCCATCAACACTTCCCAGAGGTGGCGCAGATGTTCTTCCCAACTGGCGCTGAACACTGCAATGTCATCCAGGTAGGCGGCACTGAAATCCTCCAGTTCAGCCAACACCTGGTTGACCAACCTCTGAAAGGTGGCAGGGGCATTCTTCATCCCAAAGGGCATAACCCGGAATTGGTAGTGCCCATCTGGTGTGGAGATTGCTGACATCTCTCTTGCCCCATCAGTTAAGGCGATCTGCCAGTACCCAGACGTTAAGTCAAACGTACTGAGGTACCGGGCAGCCCCTAACCGATCAATGAACTCATCAGCTCTGGGGAAGGGTTGCGCGTTAGTCCTGGTGACTGAATTGAGTCCTCGGTAGTCCACACAGAACCGGAGTTCGGGTGTGGCACCAGGCGCTGCAGCCTTTGGGACCAAGACCACTGGGCTGGCCCAAGGGCTGTTAGAGGACTCAATCTCCCCTAAAGCAAACATCTTGGAGACCTCCTCCTTGATGCAAGCTCTCCCCCTGTCAGTCACTCTGTAACTTTTGTGCTTTACAGGAGGACTGTCCCCAGTGTTCACATCATGGCGCACCACTCAGTGACACCGGGAGTCAGGGAGAACAGATCAGGGAACTGTCCCAACAGTTGGCGACAGTCATCCTGCTGCTCAGGGGTCAGGGCGGAAGAGAGGTTCACACCGTCCACTGACCCGTCTTGCTCTGTTGCAGACAGGAGGTCAGGAAGAGGCTCAGTCTCCTCCTCCATTCCATCTGTTGCTAGGAGCATGCCCACTTCGGACCTCTCCAAGTGGGGCTTCAGGCGGTTTACATGCAGGACCCGCAAAGGGTTCCTAGGAGACCGCAAGTTTACCAGGTAGGTGACATCACTCTTGCGCTCCACCACCTCAAATGGTCCGGTCCACTTATCCTGGAGCGCACAAGGCTCCACGGGGGCCATGACCCATACTTTCTGGCCAGGCTGAAACTCGATCTGAGTGGCATTCTGATCGTACCACCGTTTCATCTCCTCCTGGCTGGCTTCCAGATTCGCCTGAGCGAGTTCCCTGAAATGCCTAGTTTGGTTTCTGAAGGCCAGCATGTAGCTATATACATCCTGGGGAGGTTTACTGGGAGCTTTCTCCCAGCCTTCATTTACCAAACTCAGAGGTCCTCTTACAGGGTGACCATACAGCAGTTCAAAGGGGCTGAACCCTAAGGACTTCTGTGGCACCTCTCTGTAAGCAAACAGAAGGCATGGCAAGAGGACGTCCCACTTGCGCCTCATAGGTTCCTCAAGACCCATAATCATGCCTTTGAGGGTCCGGTTGAATCTCTCAACCAGCCCATTACCTTGGGAGTGGTAAGGAGTGGTGAACTTGTAGGTTACACCACACTCCTGCCACAGGGACTTCATATACTTAGATATGAAGTTGGTACCATGGTCTGACACCACCTCTCTGGGGAACCCCAAACGGGAAAAAATCCCCATCAATGCACGTCCCACCACGGGGGCCATCACAGTCCTGAGAGGGATGGATTCCGGGTACCGGGTGGCATGGTCCACCAAGACCAGGATGAACCTGTTGCCCATGGCTGTCTTGGGATCCAGAGGCCCCACAATGTCAATGCCCACCCTTTCAAAGGGGGTGCTGACCACAGGGAAAGGCTGGAGAGGAGCCTTGTGCTTCCTCCCACTTTTACCACTTGCCTGGCAAGTCTGACAGGTCCTGCAATGAGTATCTGAACACTTGCGCATTTGGGGCCAATAAAAGTGGGTGACAAGCCTTTCAAAGGTCTTGTCCTGCCCCAAATGTCCTGCTAAAGGCACATCATGAGCCAGAGCCAGTAACCACCAGCACACGGGCTGACCCTGGCTCAGCAACCTTAGGCTCGCTATACAGGAGACCATTCTCTCAGTAGATCCAATGTGATCCAGACTGATCACCTGCTGCCTGGTTTGTGGCCTGTTGCCGCAAACCCACAAGAGAAGGGCACTTCTTCTGCTCCTCGCAGAACTCTTCCCTGGAGGGTTCTCCTTCCTGCTGCCAATGGGTCAGCTCAGGCAGGTCCCCCAGTTCAGCTACTTGCTCCCCTGTAGGTTCCAGGGCATCCCCCTCAAGGTCTGCCTCCTCCTGGACCGTGGGAACTTCAGGGGCTGGTTTCCTGCGCCCCCTGCCTCTTCTCTTTAAGGCAGGCACCTGGGGCACTCTTTCAGGCTCCAGGTCCGCTTGATCACCCTTACTGGCTGCCATGGACCGAGTGGTCACACATGCCCACTCAGGCAGACCCAACATCTCCAAATGAGCTCTTCGCTCCACCTTAGTCCAAGGGGAGCTCTCCAAATCATTGCCTAGCAGACAGTCAACAGGCATGGCTGGCCTCACAGCTACTTGAAAGGTACCTGAGACCCCCCCACACTCAAAGGGAACCTGGGCCACCTACAGTGGCTCTGAGTTGTCAGCGGCAACTACAGGGTAAAATGCATGGGGGATCACCTGCTCTTCAGACACCAGCCGACAACTGACAGCTGTCACACTGGCTCCGGTGTCTCTCAGAGCCTCCACCCTATGGCCATTGATGGTCACCCACTGCCTGTATTTCTTAGTGTTATCAGGCAGCTGGGTCCTAGGGACCATCTCACTGTCTCCTAAAGAGACCAGGGACATCTCTGCGGGACCCCACCCACCTTGGGCACCCAACTCCTCCCCCAGGGCTACACTAGCCATCTGCCGGGGCGGTGCACCAGTGGGTGCTATCTTTCCTTTCATGGGACACTTAGGATCATAGAAGCAGTGGCCCACTTGACCACACGCATAACATGTCCTGGGCCCCTTTGGAACAGGCTTAACTGTCGGGACCCCTGACTTCTTCTCAGGGGGAGGCTGGGAACCCTTCCCTTGGTTCCCTTGGGGATTACTTTGGGGCCCTTTCTGGAACTCCCTCTGTTTACCCTTGTCCCCCCCACTCTTCTGCTGGGGACCCTGCCCACCTTTGGTGAAGTCTCCCCCATGACCCTTGTGGACCCGGGTACTAACCCAGCGGTCCGCCTCCTCAGCAAGCTTCCTAAGGATAGTCAGCTTACTATCAATTTGGTGCTGGCGTAGCTCTGGAAAACAATTTCTGGACATGTGCTCCCATGCAATAAAATTATAGAGCGCTTCAAAATAATTCACTTTGCTACCCTTCACCCAACCATCCAATGCTCTGCCAAAAAAAGACACATATTCTACCCACGTGCTTGACTGCAGTTTCTTACAATTCCTAAACCTTTGTCTATAAAGCTCTGGGGTCAACCCATACCTGGTCATTAAGGCTTCTTTCATGTGAACATAGGAATTCTGAACCTCAGAGGGCAAGTCTAACAAGGTGTCTCGCCCATCACTGAGAAACCGCCCCCAAAACCCCGCTCCCCAATCCTTCTCAGGGACCCGGTGGGAGGTCATAGCTACCTCGTAGGCTTTGAACCATTGCCCAATATATTCATTCTTGTGGAACTCCTTAATGACATCTTTGGGGATGAATACTCTAGTTTCCACAGGCACGGATGGTGTGCTGCCACAAATTTGGCATATCTTGAATACAGGAACACTTACCCTGGAGAGACCACTTTTCGCTTTAAAACGTAGCAACAATCTTCGTGATTTGTTGGTACACACTAGACCGAGAGCAAGACAGACACAAGAAAGACAATTAACACTATGGGGAGCATCCCCAGTGACAGGGCATTTCCCCTGTGGGTCTTGCTCTGTGTGTCCATTTACCCAACACAGTACACAACTTGACATGGGCCTTAAAACGCCATGGCAACTCAATACCCATACCAACTGTAACACGAGTGGGGTGATCTACATGATTACTTGTCCCTGTTCACTTAAATATATCGGGATGACTACACGTAAAGTGAAACACAGGATCGTTGATCATTGGAGTGCATTTAGATGTAAGAAGTCCAATACACGTATGACCAGACACTACATAGAAATGGCTCATACAGAAGATGACTTGTCGTGGGTTATAATAGATAAACCCAGATATGATGTCAACATGGGTCCGTTAGAAAGAGTCCTCTTCCGGCGCGAACAACGATAGGTGTTCCGCACCAAGAGTCATGTTACAGGACTCAATGAAGATATTCCATGGTGCTCGCTGTAAAATATATATATTACAACATCTGAAATATAAGTCAGCATAATGAATACTTCATTATCATGGTGACCCTTTGCATGGAATCCACATAAGGTTAATACACTCCCTTTCTTGATACAGTGTGTACTTGAAGATTTTGCCATACATATGTGTCTCACTTTCTTTTCTCCTTTAATGTATACCAAATCCTTAAAATAACCCACTTCATAACAACTCATATCACATTTATTTTGGTTTTTCATTTCAACATTAGTCTTTCTTCCAAAAACCGAGCACTGATACAGATACAGATGGTGGTTTTTCCATTATGATTGGTAATGTGGACCCGTAAGTGTATTCCAGTGTTTAGACTACAATTCCCTTGAACACTTGAACCGGATATGGTACTAAACACTTCCGGGTAGTTACGCGATCGTCAACGTCACGTAAAATTTTTAGCCGAGGGGTTGAGATCAGTTCTTCCCCTTCGGCCTTTAATGAAAGAGGCAGGATAAAGGATAGTTTGGTAAGGCGCCCCTACGCTTTCCTTTTTCAGATTTTGATCGGAGGCACATTATGCCAGACTACATCGGCTGACGGGAGTTCTGGTGCTTGCAACTGTTGTTACATTAAGCTCGAGTGAACTACGTCGTTATGCGGTAGTTCCAGTCCCGGCATTGATTAGGCTGGGAGAGACGCTGACAGCTCATTAGGAGCGCACATCACTAGTATTATTTTTGTGGTCAGGTCACAAGGTGATTTGTAGCAGACAGTACCGACACGTTAAAAATGTCACGTGTGACCATAAGATACCTGACTAGGTTTTCATAGACAGCCAGGGTGGGTTGTCATACATTGGTCAGCTGATTGAAATGGTGTTTATAATCGTGAGCAGAAACATACACATATGAAGTAGATGCCTATTATCAAGCTGGTATCAGCGTTCTTTTCCAAATAGATGGCATGTAACTTCTGCTACACAAGAAATGTTTGACAAAGAACAGACATTTACGATATAGATATACTGTGCATCATAACAGTAGTATGGTTTATATGTTGTACGCCCCTTGCAGAAGCTGCTGCTCAGTATACAGTAGAAAGACACTACATACACACAACTCAGTAAGTCAGGCATAATTTTAATAGAATTCTGTGTGTTTTAATTTTAATTTTAATTTGAATTATGCACTATTACAATTTTTTACACCTTCAGACTCCTGAGACCTGTCATTGAAGGACCTCTTGAAGGAGGAGGTAGACTAGTAGTCCCGATTTGGTCAGACTACCGTTTACTAAAGCATGTGTTATGATCTTGTCACGTGTGCAGTGAGGTGGAGTCAACACCGGTGGTTTTGGTTGCATATTATGGGTGAACTGTATTGTGTTTTCATATTTGTGTTTATATTTCCTACAGACGGTGGACCTGACTGCAGCTGGTACCACCGATCATTGCCATTAAATTAGAGTATGGTAATTTTTACATATTTTTCACGATAGTAGCAGAGTGACTATAAGTTGGTCCTGAAGAATGCCACGAACCAGATGGTCATACAGGCAGAAACATGTTGACCTAGCTCAATAGGGAACATCCATATCCCTATTGTCACTGCGCTGATTTTAGTTCTATCCACTGGGGACACCAATTAAAGTTATCTTTGTCTATCCAGGAGATAGTTTTAATTCACTTCTGAATTTACAATTTTTTGCACTCTGCCCCTCACTCCTACCTACATTGGATGACCTTAAACACCTCACGCTCCTCTCCTGCGGGAGAGTTGTAGCCCAAACTGTGCACCTTGCGGTTGCAGTGTGCAAGAGGGAACCCAATGATGAAGCATGTCACCTTTGGGTGAGTGAGGGTTCTCGTCTTCACAAATGCAATTGTCCGTTCCCTCACATTTACAACCTAGTATTTTAGTTCAGTAGTTTGACCATCCGGTTACCTTTTGTAAGTATAATATTGTGGAGTGGTACCGTGGATGGTGACAATTCCTCCAAATAGAACCCTATTAGTGTGATTATATTTATATCCTTTACATTGCCAAACAATTACTTTGGATGCTTTTCATTCACTAACCCATCACCACCCATAAACACCATCCATCGCTGACCCCTTAAGACCCCTAAACACCATCAATCCCTGCCCCCTAAAGCCCCTCACCACACCTAAACTACACTCATCCCTGAAGCCTAAAAGCCCTTTCTACCCCAGAAATGCACCATCCCTGAACCATAAAATCAATCACTAAAAACCCTAAAAAACCCTTTCTACACCTTAACCCTACCCATCCCAAGCCTCTTAAAACACCTCAGCACACCCAAACTCCACCCATCTCTGAACCCTGGAAAACCCTCACTGCCCTTAAACACCAGCCATCCTCTTCATCACCCTAAACTACTCATCCCTGAAGTCTAAAAACTCCTTTCTACATCTAAACTCCACCCATCCATGAACCCCTAAAACTCCTCACCACTCAAAACTCCAGCCCATCCTGAACCATAAAAACTCTTCACCGCCCCAGCCGCTACCCAAAGTTGAACCTTAAAGGCCCTCACCAGCCCGAAACTCTGCCCATCTATGATCCCTAAATCCCCTCTAACCCTTGCACTCAACCCATACCTGAAACCTAAAAACACCTCACACACCTAAATACCACTAATCTGTGAACCCTAAAAACCCCTCACCACTCCTACACTCCTCCCATCTATGAACCCTAAAAACCTCTCTCTATGCCCACGCGCCAATTATTCCTGACCCCGAAAAACCTCTCATCACCCTACACATTACCCACCCTTGAACCCAAAACCCCACATTAGTCATAAACTCCACCCAAATTTAATGTAATTTTGGATTTTTCCTCAAAATTATGTTTCCTTTCCTTTAAACTGTTTCCTATAATTTTTGAGTTTTTCTTTGTATTTCCTTCAGATTGTCTTTCCTTAAAATTGGTTTTCCATGATTTGGTTTTCTCCAATGTGGTTTATCAGTTTTCAGTTTCCATTAATTCATACACATCATCTTCTTCATCTTAGTCCCATCGAGTCACTATTCTGTAAAACACTTTAAGACTTGAATGTTTTAACTGGTTGTGCTTATTTTGTGTGGCTGATTTCTGTTTCTTGCTTAGCACTGGAACACCCTAGTTGGGTGGCCATGTGCTGTAAAAAATATAACATAGAAATAGAATATGAGCTAGGATCACATTATGAACTGAGAACCAGCCAGACTTGGCAAGAGAAGAGGACCTGAGGTGCCAAACAGTAAGTTGAAGTCTCCTCATTTTGCAAAGTTCAGAGTGTTCTCAATAAAGGTCATAGAGGTGACCTGCAAAAATCCATATTTCTCAGTGCTGGAGAATTGGTTTAGGGTATGGGCAAGTGAAACTAAAAGTGTGACAGACTTTTACACGTAGAAACAGGCAGAGATAATTGTCAAGATGTGGAAGAAAGACAGGAGCTAGGGTAGCTGTAGGAGAAGAATAAGAGAAAAACTCTTATCCAGTACTTAATGTAAACTGGTGGGTGAATGAGAGCCCCATCACCACTTGGTACTGTGGACCAGGACTCTTTGGATGGTTCTCTGGCACCAGTCCTGATGCACAGTCTGCATAAATCAAAATGTTCTTGGCTGCCTGTCTTGTATCAAGGGAGACTTACAAACACAAGGAGATGATGGACGGATCGCTGAAACTTTTCAGACACTCACCCCCAGTCTCAGATCTGGGTTGAATCCATCATCGTTCTTTAGCTCACTTTGCCACCCCAGTTCAGACATAGCTATATGTAAATCAGTCTTGACCCTGTGCCTCATGGGAACAGTCCAGCCCGAACTGCCAAGCCATGTCTTCTCTGAACCGGAAACAAGCATCCTGGGACCGGTTTCGGGCTAACAGCCCTCATCAGCCAGGCTAGCTTGAATCCAGTGGCAAAGTGAGCAAGGGACCCACGTCTGGGCATACCCTGCCAACTTAGGGCAAACAAAGCAAACACAAGGAGATGATGGACGGAGCGCTGAAACTTTTCAGACACTCACCCCCAGTCACAGATCTGGGTTGAATCCATCATCGTTCTTTAGCTCACTTTGCCACCCCAGTTCAGACATAGCTATATGCAAATCAGTCTTGACCCTGTGCCTTATGGGAACAGTCCAGCCCGAACTGCCAAGCCATGTCTTCCCTGGACCGGAAACAAGCATCCTGGGACCAGTTTCGGGCTAACAGCCCTCATCATCCAGGCTAGCTTGAATCCAGTGGCAAAGTGAGCAAGGGACCCACGTCTGGGCATACCCTGCCAACTTAGGGCGAACAAAGCAAACACAAGGAGATGGACGGAGCGCTGAAACTTTTCAGACACTCACCCCCAGTCACAGATCTGTGTTGAATCCATCATCGTTCTTTAGCTTACTTTGCCACCCAAGTTCAGACATAGCTATATGCAAATCAGTCTTGACCCTGTGCCTCATGGGAACAGTCCAGCCCGAACTGCCAAGCCATGTCTTCCCTGGACCGGAAACAAGCATCCTGGGACCGGTTTCGGGCTAACAGCCCTCATCAACGGAGCGCTGAAACTTTTCAGACACTCACCCCCATGAGTCAAGGTGAGACGCTATTACTGTGACATTCCAGCGGGTTACCTGCGCTAATTGACGTTTGGTTCAGTCTCACCTCTTGCGCACTGTCTCACCTTTTTATGGGACTTACACTTTTGGGACATTGGTGTATTATGCTGTTTTTTCTTGTTTTTCTCTTTCTCTTTGGAGTTACTGCAACTTGAATTTAATTAATATGGCTACCATATGAGAATTATTTGGGTTACTTGAGTAGCTGTTTACTTCTGCTGTTATTACATATCTGCTTTGAACTATATCTATGTCTATTTTTAATTATGCTATTCTTCTTATCAGAATAGAAACCTGATCTTGACACCATTTTTAATCTTGATGAGATTCTGTCACCGGGACGATATATACCATTTATTGGTCGCAACAATATTTAACTCTCACTTAAATTTGAAGGTGAGATATATTTTTCTTTTCTCCTTTTCTTCTTCCAATCTACCAGGATTTTTTTCTTTGGTATACACACCTTCCGGGTTTGGTTTTATCATTTTTTGTTTATTCTCTCTTATTCACTATTATACTATCCTCTTCTATACTCTCCCCTTTTTTGTCTTAAACTCATTTCTGTCATTTTTTCCTCTTTGTATCTTTCTGTTGTTTTTCTTTACATGTAATTTGGGTTTCAGTGCACTCGGTTTGATACCCTGAAAACTTTTATATCCCCTCTCAGTATTTATTTATGTATTTGTTATTCTGTATAGACATTTTTTGTATTTAATGTTTTGTGTTTCCCACCTGAATATACCTTTGCTCATCTTTCTGTTCATTTTTCTTTATCAATGACAATTGTTTTTGTGATTTTATACGAAATATAATTTCATCTAAATATTGTTTGTGTCCAATTGTCATATTGTTGGTCTTGGTTAGTTTTGTTAAATTGATTTAAGTGGGTCATCTATTATTGTTATTATGTGTCATATCTATTCTTGTGTATGTTTTGCATGTCTATTTATGTTATATTTTTGTATAATCATTGCAGCTCTGATGAAGTTCCTTCTGACATCAAGGAACGAAACGCGTTGGCTGTGTGCCGGTTTTAAAAAACATTTTGAATAAAGAAGATCGATGGATTATACCTGTGCTTTTGTGTGACTTCGTTCTGAGTGCACCTTCCTTATCCATCAACTTGTTTCTCTGTAGCATCCTTCAACGGCGAATGCTGGGAGTAGTTGCACCGGACTTATTATGCTTTGAAACTAGTGAATTGTAGTGCTGAACCGTGGTCTGCCGTTGTTTGTTCTTTTGTCTTTGCAAAACAATGCACTGATCAACTGGTGCAAAAAATTGAAATTGTTTGCACTGTTCGATTGCTGCAAATTTTGTTTATGAACTAGTCTACCGAAGCAAATGTCAGAATAAAATGTATGTAATCCTCCCCTGTGGTTTACAATCACAGTGGAAAAATGCAGAGTTATTCATCCATCAAAGAGCTTTTCTCATTAGTCCCCTGTGAGGCACATCAGGGCCGTGAGTCATTTGTGTTGGAAGATCTGATTAAATGCATATCTACTTTGCATATTGTTTGTCTATCTCGATCATGTGGGATGTGGGTAAACGTATAGGCTAGTTTTCTCTTCATGCTATAATATGACTCTTGTTAGTGACTTGTTTCTGGCCTAATGTTTGCAAGGAAGTGAGCAGAGAGCACAGCGTGGGACAGGAAGCAGATGAGGCCTGAATGTAGGAGACGGCAGCAGAGAACCTGATGAAGAGAAAGAAAGAAGAAGTAGATAGAGACAAGCAAGAAGGGGGGAGAGCTTGCGCACAAGAGAGGGGGAGAGCACGTGCATGAGGGGGGAGAGAGAGAGTGAGAAAAAGAGGGAGAGAGAGAGAGAGAAGGAGAACAAGAGAGAGAGCGAGACAGAGAGAAAGAGAGGGAGAACAAGAGAGAGAGAGCGAGACAGAGAGAAAGAAAGAGAAAGAGAGATGGACAGGGTGAGAGAGAGAAAGAGAGGGAGAGAGAGAGAGAGGGGGCGAGAGAGAGAGAGGAGAGAGAGAGAGACCGTGAGAGAGAGAGCAAGAGAGAGAGCAGGAGAGGGGGAGGGAGAGGGAGAGAGAAAGAGTGAAAGGGGGGGAGTGAGAAAGAGTGGAGAGAGAGAGCGAGAGAGAGCTAGAGAGGGGGAGAGAGAGGGAAAGAGAGATAGTGAGAGCGAGAGCAAGAGAGAGAGACCATGACCTTTAGAGAGAAAGAGAGAGAGAGAGAAAGAGAGACAAGAGGGATCAAGAGAGAGAAAGAAAGAGAGGGAGAGAGAGAGAAGAGAGAAAGAGGAGAGAGATAGTGAGAAAGCGAGAGAGAGAGAGAGAAAGAGAGAGAACCACGGCCGAGAGAGAGAGGTGGTGCTAGAGATGAGGCATGAAGGAGGGAAAGGGAAGACAAAGAAAGGCACACAGATGGAGAAGAGGAGAAAGAGGAGGATAAAGGGGGGAAAAGAGGAAGAGTGAGCGGAGAGAAAGAAGCTTAAAGAGAGATATGAGGAGAAAGAGAGAGGGAAAAAGAAACAGAGAGGAGGCAAGAGAAAGGGGGCGAGTAAGAAGCAGATTGAAAGAAACAAGAGAGGGAAAGAAGGAGCATAGAAGGGGAGAAAAAAAGGCTGAGTGAGGGGGAAAGAATGAGAGACAGAAAGAAA
This sequence comes from Calotriton arnoldi, assembly GCA_963921515.1. Taxonomy (NCBI): domain Eukaryota; kingdom Metazoa; phylum Chordata; class Amphibia; order Caudata; family Salamandridae; genus Calotriton; species Calotriton arnoldi. Next base: position 742,164 of record CAWUFW010008771.1, read on the forward strand.
TAGGATGCAGTGGGCAGAAGGAGAGTGATAGGTTTAGAAAGGGGGAGTGCATGGGAAAAGGAGCTATGGAAAGGCAACAGTTAGAAGGAACCAATAGAAAATGGTAAAGAACAGAAAGGTAGAGAACAGTGGAGAAGGCAGATGCGAGGGTAGAGGGTAAAGAATATGCAATGAAAAGAGAAGGAAATAAAGAGAGAGAATGAGAGAGTGTTGACGAGAGAGAGATACAATGCTTCCATTCCTATGTAGGAGAAGAGGGAGCAGTAGAAGAGCCTCAGGGAAAAAGGGAATGTGCTGGGAGGGGGAAGAGATGCTAAAAGTGAAGTGAGAAGGAGAGACAAGAAAGAGACTGTAATGAAAAAAACAAAGGGTGAAGAGAAAGGGAGGTCAGATGAGAGCGGGTGAAAGGAAGAGATCGGCAGTGGGAGATATCTTGATGTGATGTAGTGTGCATTGCTCTGATAACCAAGTCTCTTCATTCATTTGTTCATTCATCCATTCATTCATAAAAGAGTGAAATGGAGACATGCCAGGACCATCGCCTTTACTCAACCTTTGGCTAAACACCCAGACAGACCAATAAATGGTTTCTGGAGAACTTTTTCAATTATCCTGCAAGCAAGGGAATTTATGGGTGCCTCATCGTGACATAGACTTGACCTAAATTCTTTCTGTGTATAGGGTTTGGGTGCAATTGTGAAAGGGAATGAATGCCTTTATTTTGTTAACATTGTCAAAAACCTTTTAAGAATGCATATTTGATTGGTGAACTATTGAGGGATGCACTTTATGTCCTCGCTGGTCACTTCCAGAGTGGAAACTTGGGCATATTGTCCTCATCCCTTTCTACAAGTCAGGCAGATGCATCAAATAGAATCAATCAATCAATTAGTACTCTTATAAAGCGCGACTACTCACCCGTGAGGGTTTCAAGGTGCTGGGTGGGGAATGCTGGGTCTGCGGTTCAGTCGAAGAGCCAGGTCTTGAGGCCCTTCCTGAATTGTGGCAGTGATGGTGATTGCCTGAGCTGCAGAGGCAGGGAGTTCTAGGTCTTCGCAGCATGGTAGGAGAAGGATCTTCCTCCGCCGTGGTCTTGCGGATCCGTGGGATGGCAGCCAGGGCCAGTTGTGCGAAGCGGAGATTATCTGGTGGGAGTGTAAAAGGAGAGGCGGTAGTTGAGGTATGCAGGTCTGGCGTTGTGGAGGACTTTGAAGGTGTGCATGAGAAGCTTGAAGGTGATTCTCTTGTTGACCGGTAGCCAGTGAAGGTCTCTCAGTTGGCCGGTGATGTGGTTGTGGCGTGGGATGTTCACTATGAGTCTGGCGGAGGCGTTCTGGATGGTCTGCAGTTTTTTCTGGCGTTTCTGGGTGGTTTTAGGGTATAGTGCATTGCCGTAGTTGAGTCTGCTGCTGACAAGAGCAGGGTGACCATTTTCCTGGAATCTATGGGGATTCACTTGAAGATCTTAGAGAGGAGGCAGAGTGTGTGGAAGCAGGAGGATGAGAAGGTGTTTATTTGGCAGTTCATTGATAGCGAGGAGTCCAGGATGATTCTAAGGTTTCATGCGTGGTCCGTGGGTGTGGGGAGGATTCTGAGTGCTGTGGGCCACCCAAGGGTCATCCCAGGAGGAGGGGGGAGCACAGGATGAGGATGTCAATCTTGTCTGAGTTAAGCTTGAGGCAGCTGTCCATAATTCAGGTAGCGACTGCCTTCATCCTGTCGTGGAAGTTGCTCTTGTCGGCTGAGGGTTCCTCTGTGAGGGAGAAAATCAGCTGGGTGTCGTCAGCATAGGAGACAATGTTGAGTCTGTGACTTCTGACGATGGCTGCAAGTGGGGCCATGTAGATGTTGAAGAGGGTGGGGCTCAGGGAGGATGTCTTAGGCACTCCGCAGCTGATTTCTGTGGGTTCAGATTTGAACGGTGGAAGTCTGACTTTCTGCATTCGGCTGGTGACGAAGGAGCAGATCCATTCTAGGGCGTTGTCGAGGATGCCGGCGTCGTGGAGTCTTGCGCAGAGGGTGTGGTGGGAGATGGTGTCGAAGGCAGCCGAGAGGTCCAGGAGGATGAGATCTGTAGGCTCGCCTCAGTTGAGGAGGGTGCAGATGTCGCCTGTAGCAGGAGAGCGGTCTCAGTGCTGTGGTTGCTTCTGAAGCCCAATTGGGAGAGGTCCAGCATGTTGTTCATTTCGACGAACTAGTAGAGTTGGGCGTTGATGGCTTTCTCAATGACTTTTGCTGGGAAGGGGAGCAGAGAGATGGGTTTGTACTTCTTGAAGTCGTCAGGTTGGCTGAAGGTTTCTTCAGCAATGGGTTGATCTGATCTTCAGCCTGCTTCCAGTCTTCCGGGTAAGTTGCAGACTCAGTGGAGCATTAGAGGGCTTGTAGTTTTGCCTTTGCTCATTCAACACTATGTAATATCCTTAAAGTCTGAGCATGCAAAGTGCTTCTACCTACTGGTGAAAACACCAAGATTGACTAAACCTGGTACCCCTGCTACTCCTCTGTGTCTCTAATGCTGGCAGCTTCCTCCCATCTGAGCCCTCAGTGGGTTCCTGTCCTGTGCACTTACAGAGCTGGTAACTGCTGTGCAGGAGCAATGTTCATCCATGCTCCTGACTGAGGCAGGGGCATCTGATTGGTGGGACCTCTTTGCTCTTTGATCCTGTACGCTCTCTGTGATACAGTAGTCTCGGTACAGTTTTAAACTGTAGGATCTGTCTAACACACCTGTATATGTAAATGTGAGATTTGTAAACGTATCAAATTCTTCATCTTTCAAGTTCATTTTCAGAATCTATTTGAAAGGGGTCAGAATGGAAAAGGTAATTGAAGAAAGATTCAGAAAATATTTTGATAAATTGTAGTCCGCGTGAAATTGCATAATCATATTTTAACTGCTTATAATATATACAACACTTAAACCCTTTTTAGGGAAAATGTTCTAAAAAATGTGCTCTTTTGCAAAGACCTCTTTGGACGATAACCACAATGACTCTCAGAGAGCTTTCGACCTACTGCAAAGTAAATAAGCTATGTATCAACACATCCAAATCCAAGATCACAGGCTTTGGTAGTAGGAAAGTCAAGATCCTCGCCTGGAATTTTAATGACAAAAAAATTGAAAGTGTTAAGGGCATGTTTCCTTGGAAATGTCAGAGCGCCAAGCTGCGCCAAATTTGGCAGTGCCGCACTCTGACATTTTCAAAATGCAGGGATGCGCTGCATTCACAAGAGCATGGCGCACCCCTGTATTTTTCCGAAAACTGGTGCTAAATTTAGATGCCTAGCGCCAATGCAGGCACCCTTGCACGAAAGTGCAAAGGTGCCTGCGTTGCAGGGAATGATTGTTTATGTGCAGGAATGTGTCCCTTCCTGCACATAAACAATGAATCATGGAGATTTGTTACTTCTATGTGTGCTGCAGAATGCAGCACACATAGAAAAAGCAAAAACGAGGAGAAATACAAGTATTTCTCCTCGTTGTCCCATTCTAACACCTGCTCTTACATGGCATTAGTTTTTGCAGCTGCCTCAGATTTACACCTCCTTCTAACTCTGGTCAGTGTCAAAAAGCAATGGGTGTTGCGGTGGAACGCCCACAGCAAAACCCATTTGCACGCCCCTTTCACGCTAAGTGATGCATGTAAAGGGACGTTATTTACAAAGCGGCGTTAAGCCATAAAAAGTGGCTTAGTGCCGCTTTTTAAACATGGAAAAGGGCATATCGCAAACAGAAGGTCGCTAAAAGTGATGTTTTGGTGGTAATGTCCCCTTGCAAATACGCCCCTTAGATCAATTAAATACTTAGGGGTATGGCTAAGCAGCTGCGGCAAGGCAGCCCCTCAGACTGAAGTATTGACTGAAGTAGAGAACTCTCTTACTTTTTGCCTTCTAGTGGCTCCATAGCAGGCTCTCCGGCCCAGACCTGTCAGTCATCTGCAAAGTAATTGAAAGCAAGCTGATGCCTACTCTGACATACGGTTTATTTGTATATAGGGATTGTTTGCTCCCCTGACTTGATTGCACACAATGTCGCCACTATAGATGTCTTTTTCATCTCCCAAAATAAACTGCGCAGGCTCACATCCGCCTGGAGTTTAACCTGTCTCGGCTGGATTTCATCTGTTATGTGTGTTTTCTTTCCCTCTGTACTAAGTTGAGAACTGCAGAAAACGGCTCCATTAGGGTGCTCCTATGGAGGGAAACTTCCATTACAATGAATTCACTACAGCGCATGCTATTAGATAGCATGCCATTACAACGCAAGTGGCATTGCATCACATGCTATCACAACGCATGCTACTACAACGCATATGCTTTTACAGCGCATGGCTTTACAAAGAATTTTGTTGTAAAGTCATGAATGGTAAAGGCATATGTGTTTTACATGTAAGTATAAGGTAAGTTAATACATATATATTATTACCATATATATATCAATATATATATATATATATATATATATATATATATATATTCACTGAAAAAACCACAGGTTTCAGGGACGTTATAGTTAGTTGGACATTTCACTCATACAAAATCAGAGAAATTCGGTCATTATAGTTAGTTGAGCTAACTATAACTCGCGCCCCGCAATGCACTGCTGATGACGCGTGTCATAGCAAACTGCAATGTCCCGGGGGTGGGCACCCCGGGACATTGCTGGAGCCAGCCCTGGGGGGTGGCGGTCCCCAGGGCCATAGAGGGCTCCAGGAGTGGGACCGCGCATTATTAACAAAGCCCCAGGGAGGTGGCAGTCCCTGGGGCGGCGGGGGCCCCCGTGAGCCCCCGCATAACAATAATACATTGCCCCCGGGACCTGGCCCACCCGGGGGCTTAAAAGCAACTAAGCGCGGGAGACCGCGCTTCATTTTAAAAAAATATTTTGGCGGGATTCGTGCACCCTACGTGAATCCCGCCGAAAATATTTAAAAATGCTTTTTGGGCCCTGGGGTCCCTGTGGGACTTTCTGACCAGGCGTAGGGGGTCAGGGTGTTTCTACCCTGCCCCCTTTTCTTTTTTTTAATCATTTTCTTCCCTTTTTTCTTGTGACTCGGTTCAACCGAGTCACAAGATGGCTGCCAACACTTCTTGGTTTGAAGTGTTGGCAGCCAATCAGAGACAAGCTCCTGATCAGGAGGGTTCGCGGATCCACGCGGTCACCAGATATATAATTACTTTTATTTTTTAATTTCTCAGGAACTACTGAACGGATTTACACAATTTAAAGCAAAGAGTGCACTCTGGACAAAGAGCTACCTCTCTGCCAAATTTGGTGTAATTCCGTTCAGCAGTTCGGGCTGTAGCCGCGACAAAAGTTTCCTATTGAAATTAACATGGAGAAAACACGTTTTGGGACCTCCCTTTTTTGTCGGCCCCCGCTTGACGAATCACCCCGAAACTTTCAAAACAGGAGCTGACCGGAACGCCCCGGAATTCGTCAAATGGCGCCAAAGATATTGGCAAATCAAAAAACGCTTTTCCTATGGAAACTAGGTCCTAACTATAACTACCTACTGGCTATACCTTATACTTAAGGTGCATAAGAACATGACAAAACCACCTGGTCGCCCAATAATATCGGCGATTGGGAGCCTACTTGAAAATACTTCCGGGTTTTTAGATTTCTTTTTACACGATTTTGTGAAAAATCTGTCATGCTTTACTAAAGACACTGGAGATTTTCTAAGAAAGGTGTACGATATCAACTGGGAGGAGGGTTTTCTTATGATAACTTTAGACGTCTCCTCCATCTACACCAGTATTTCACATCAAGATGGAATAAGGGCTGTTAGACCTGGCATCCTTGGCGTGGGTCTCCCTTCCATATTTTCATAATGCCTCCACTGTTGTCGATATGTTTTTGCTGGACTAGATGCTCATGGGCACTTTGCCACTGCTAATCAGTGCCAAAGTGCAAGTGCTCCCTATTGTAAATTGTGATGTGAATTAGTGACTCCATGTTTGGCTTATTTGAATTACTGTCAGACCCTAGTACAGTGTACTCAGTGTGCCCAGGGCTTGTAAATCAAATGCTGCTGGTGGGCTTGCAGCACTGGTTGTGCCACCCACAGAAGTAGCTTGTAAAGTGTGTCTCAGGCCTGCCATTGCAGAGCCTGTGTGCAGTCTGTGACTGCCATGTCGACTTGGTAAGTGCACCCACCTACCAGTCCCCAAACCTTCCCTTTTCTTCATATCAGACACCCCTATGGTAGGCCTACGGGCAGGGTGCATTGTAAGGATAAGGTGGGACATGCCTGGTGTGTGTGGCATGTCCTAATAGTGAATTACAGCCATTTTCGTTTTTCACTATGGCAAGGCTACCTGTTCCCCATAGGCCAGAATGGGCAGTTTGATTATAACATTTTATAATCCTAAACTGACTCAGGGAACTAGGTAGAAATTCGAGTTTAGTATGCCTGAACTCGGAATGATAAAATACATCTTTTAGTTAAGTTGGTTTTAACATTCTGTGTTTGAAAATACCACTTTTAGAAAGTGGGTATTTTCTTGCCTAACTATCCAGCCTGCCTCTGCCAGCTTGTGTATTATGTGTCTGGTTTGTGCGTGACAGGGGCTGGGGGTGGCCACAGGAGACAGGGTGAGGCAGCACAGGGCTGAATAGAGAGATCTGCATCCAGAGTGAAGGGAGGAGTTGCATCTGGGTCTGAATAGGGCTGTGCCTGCCTTCCACAATGCTGGCTCTACCCCCTGCCGGGCGTCTGAGAACCCTGCCCCACATTCTGAAAGGAAAAGAAGGAGACATGTACACAGAGTGCTCCAAAGCTGCACAGAACTGGCTTAACCTAGGCAAAGGCCTCTCTGCCTTCAGAGAACAAAGAGAAAAGGAGTATAAGTACTGGGGCCCAAACCCAGGAACTTTAGATCACTTTTGGGAACAAGAAGAAACCTTTGCTGAGGAGCGGAACCAAGAAGAAACTGAGGAGAGACTATCCCTAAGCCTGAAGTGCTGCTTGGGGGATTGGCCTGCAGTGGTTTGCCTGACTGCCAAAGAAAGGAGAAAGGAACTTTTGTTTTTGCTGTTACTTTCATCAACTTGTGAAGGATCTCCAAGGGCTTGGAAGAGAGCTTGCCCCCTGATCGAAGTCCCAGGACCATTGGACTTCACCCCCTTTGTGAATTGCTGCTGGAAACTCTGTTTCAGTGGCTACAGAGGTAGGGAGCTGTGACCAACTCTCCCGTCCAGCTCGGTGTCCTGTTGGCACCCCATCGAGCAGCGCCTGCATCTTGCAACGGACGGCCTTGGTCTCACCGACTCCGTCAACGAGCCGCTGCCTGCACCGTAACCTGTGAGCACCGCACCTTGCAACGCCCCGCTACACCGAATCCATCTGGTCCGACCGACACGGTCACCGTTGCTGAGTTCGAGTCCTGTGACCGCACCGGAGTTGGGCACCGCCTCGCAAGCTTCGCGACGCACCGCCCGACTCGCACCGCCGTCCGGACTGATCGACGCCAGCTCCTGAAACCGGTTCCATCGCCGCACCGCAACCTGCCAGCACCGCATCGAAGCACCGTCTCGCCCTGCAACGCACGGCCCTGGTCTCACCGACTCCGTCTCGACGACGTCAACGAGCCGCTGCCTGCACCGCCTCGAGGGACAACGCGTCCTGCAACGCTTCCATTTTGCAACGCAACTGCGATGAACAGCCATCCGGCTCGCACGCCCGTGCCTGCCGCTTCAAGTAAAAGGTACTGTGACCGAGTCCGCCTACGCTGTGTTGGCCCGTATCGACGCGGTCAGCTGGATTTGATAGACTCTGTTTGTTCTTTACATCGCAGTAGTCGGAGAAGGCTACCGACTCGCACAGAACCTTAAATTAAGCCTTTTTAATCAGAACTAAGAATTCTTGACAGTATTGTGGATTATTTTTGTCGTTTGTGGTCTTGTGATAAATCTATATAAAGTATACCTATTTTTATAAATATATAACCTGTGTGGTGTCCATTTGTAGTGTTATCACTTTATTACTGTATGTGTTCACAAATGCTTTACACACTGCCTCTGAACTAAGCCTGTCTGCTCGTGCCAAGCTACCAAGAGGGTGAGCAGGGGTTATTTCAGGAGTGTACCTACTTTCCCTGACTAGACTCAAGGGTCCCTATTTGGACAAAGGTACCTACCTCTGCCAACTAGAGACCCCCAAATCTAACTTTGGTGGTCAGCGGTGAGGATTCTGGACTTGCATTTGTGACTCATGTACAGTAATTGGTGAACACTACTTAGTGAGTGCAGACCAAAACGCAACCGCATACTCTTTGATAGCATTTTTTCTGGGATTTTCTATTTTTGCAACTGCCAAGTGTAATCACCATGGAGAAACCAGCATCAGTAGCCTCTGTTGAGTGTGATTGGGAAGAGGAGAGGCTAGAATGCTACACCCTCAAACAGCTCAAGCATTTCTGCAAAAAGTTTAAAGTGTCCATGACCGGGCTCTCCAGGAAGGAGGACCTCCAAAAGGCGCTGAGGGCCTGGGTCGAATCAAGGAGTGCCCCTGTGGAGGGGGCTGAGAATGCAGAAGGGCAGCTGGAGGGGCTATTGGGTCTAGGGGCTGGAAGACCACCTTCCCCAGTAGGTAGCAGTGTTTCTGCCAAAGGACTGTCTCCAGAGGAGTTGGAGGACAGGAAAGAGAGTAGGATGCACGAAATGGAGCTGACCAAGCTCAAGCTAAATGGGCAGTTAGAATTTGAAATGCAAACTAGGAAATTAGCCCTAGAGGAAAAGAAAATGCAGTTTGAACATGAGAAAGTTTTGAGGGAGTTGGAATTGAAGGCCAAAAGCTTAGAGATTACTCCCTCTGGTGACAGTGTACCGCCTGTGCCTGTTGAAGCCAGGGTGTATATTCCCAAAGATGTGGTGAAGGAGTTTTTTTAAAATGATGACATTGGGCAGTGGTTCAAAGCCTATGAGGTAGCCATGTCTTCCCACTGGGTCCCTGAGAAGGATTGGGGAGCGGGGTTGTGGGGACGGTTCCTTAGTGAGGGGCGGGATACCTTGTTGGATTTGCCCTCTGAAGTCTATAATTCATACAGCCACATGAAAGATGCATTGATGACTAGCTATGGTTTAACCCCTGAGCTTTATAGGCAGAGGTTCAGGAACTGTAAGAAGATTGAAGGCAGTACCTGGGTTGAATATGTGACCTTCTTTTGCAGAGCCTTGGATGGTTGGGTAAAGGGTAGCAAAGCGACTGATTTTCAGGCACTCTTTGATTTGATTGCATGGGAGCACTTGTCCAGTAATTGTTTTCCTGAGCTACGCCAGCACCTGATTGATAGTAAGCTGACTAACCCTAGGCAGCTTGCTGAGGAGGCGGACCACCTGGTGAGTACCCGGGTCCACAAGGGTCACGTGGGAGACTCCGCCAAGGGTGGGCAGGGTCCCCAGCAGAAGAGTGGGGGGACAAGGGCAAACAGAGGGAGTTCCATAAAGGGCCCCAAAGTAGACCCCAAGGGAACCAAGGGAAAGGTTCCCAGCCTCCCCCTGAGAAGAAGCCAGTGGCCCTGACAGGCCCCCTGTTCACCAGGGACCACTGGTATGTTACAAGTGTGGCGCCCCTGGCCACAAGGCAAACGATCCTCGTTGCCCTTTGCATGGAAAACCAGCACCCACTGGTGCAGTCCCCCGGCAGTTGGCTAGTGTAGCCCTGGGGGAGAAGTGGGGTGCCCAAGGTGGGGGGGATCCCACAGTGTTTTTCCTTGTCTCATTAGGAGACTCTGAGATGGTCCCTAGGACCCAGCTGCCTGATAACACTAAAAAATACAGGCAGTGGGTGACCATCAATGGCCATAGGGTGGAGGCTCTGAGAGACACAGGAGCCAGTGTGACAGCTGTCAAGTGTCACCTGGTGTCTAAAGAGCAGGTTGTCCCTGATGCATTCTATCCGGTTGTTGCCGCTGACAACACAGAGAGTCACTGCAAGGTGGCTCAGGTTCCCTTTGAGTGGGGGGGGGGTCTCAGGTACTCTTCAAGTAGCTGTGAGGCCAGCCATGCCTGTTGACTGTTTGTTAGGGAACGATTTGGAGAGCTCACCTTGGGCTAAGGTGGAGCTGAGTGCGCATTTAGAAATGTTGGGCTTGCCTGATTGGGCATGTGTGACCACCCGGTCAATGGCAGCTAAAGGTGTTCAAGAGGACCTGGAGCCTGAGAGGGAGGCCCAGGTGCCTGCCGGAGAGAGAGGAGGCTGGGGGCGTGGGAAACCGGCCCCCGAAGTTCCCACGGTCCAGGAGGAGGCGAACCCTGAGGGGGATGCCCTGGAGCCTACAGGAGAACAGGTAGCTGAACTGGGGGACCTACCTGAGCTGACCCATTGGCAGCAAGAAGGAGGACCCTCCAGGGAGGAGTTCTGCGAGGAGCAGAACACATGCCCTTCTCTCGTGGGTCTGAGGCAACAGGCCACAGACCAGGCAGCAGGTGATCAGTCTGGATCACATTGGAATTACTGGGAGAATGGTCTCCTGTATTCAGAGCCTAAGGTTGCTGAGCCTGGGTCAGCCCGTGTGCTGGTGGTACCCCAGCGCTTCAGAGCCTTCCTACTGGGGTTGGCTCATGATGTACTGTTAGCAGGACATCTGGGGCAGGACAAGACCTTTGAAAGGCTTGTCACCCATTTCTATTGGCCCCAGATGCGCAGGAGTGCCGCCACTCACTGCAGGACATGTCAGACTTGCCAGGCAAGTGGAAAGAGTGGGAGGAAGCACAAGGCTCCTCTCCAGCCATTCCCTGTGGTCAGCACCCCTTTGAACGGGTGGGTATTGACATTGTGGGGCCACTGGACCCCAAGACAGCCATGGGCAACAGGTTTATCCTGGTCTTGGTGGACCATGCCACCCGGTACCCTGAAGCCATCCCTCTGAGGACAGTGACGGCCCCGTGGTGGGACAGGCACTGATGGGAATTTTCTCACGTGTGGGATTCCCTCAAGAGGTGGTGTCTGACAGAGGTACCAACTTCGTGTCCAAGTACATGAAGTCCCTGTGGCAGGAGTGCGGTGTAACTTACAAGTTCACCACTCCTTACCACCCTCAAGGAAATGGGCTGGTTGAGAGATTCAACCGGACCCCCAAGGGCATGATTATGGGTCTGGAAGAACCCATGAGGCGCAAATGGGACGTCCTCTTACCTTGCCTGTTGTTTGCATACCGGGAGGTGCCACAGAAGTCTCTAGGGTTCAGCCCCTTTGAGCTCCTCTATGGACACCTGGTGCGAGGACCTCTGAGTTTGGTCAAGGAAGGCTGGGAGCAATCTCCAAGGAAACCTCCCCAGGATGTATACAGTTACATGCTGGCCTTCAGGAACCAGACTAGGCGTTTCAGAGAGCTTGCTGAGGCAAATCTGGAAGCCAGCCAGGAGGAGATGAAGCGGTGGTACGACCAGAATGCCACTCTGGTCGAGCTTCAGCCTGGTCAGAAAGTGTGGGTCATGGCCCCTGTGGAGCCTTGTGCGCTCCAGGACAAGTGGACCGGCCCTTTCACGGTGGTGGAGCGCAAGAGTCCAGTTACCTACTTGGTGGACTTGCAGTCTCCCAGGAACCCCTTGCGGGTCCTGCATGTGAACCGCCTAAAGCCCCACTTGGAGAGGTCCCAAGTGGGCATGCTCTTAGCTACAGATGATGGGATGGAGGAGGAGACCGAGCCTCTTCCTGACCTCCTGTCAGCCCGAGAGCAAGATGGATCAGTGGAGGGAGTAAAACTCTCTACCTCCTTCACACCTGAGCAGCAGGGAGACTGTCGCCAGCTGTTGGGACAGTTCCCTGACCTGTTCTCCCTGGTTCCCAGTGTCACTCATTGGTGCGTCCATGATGTGGACACTGGGGACAGTCTTCCTGTGAAGCACAAGGCTTACAGGATGACTGACAGGGTCAGAGCCTGCATCAAAGAGGAGGTCTCCAAGATGTTTGCGCTAGGGGTGATTGAGTCCTCTAACAGCCCTTGGGCCAGCCCAATGGTCTTGGTTCCAAAGGCTGCCGCACCTGGTGCCACACCAGAACTCCGGTTCTGTGTGGACTACAGGGGACTCAATTCCGTCACCAGGACTGACGCCCACCCCATCCCCAGAGCTGATGAGCTCATAGATCGGTTAGGGGCTGCGCGGTACCTCAGCACGTTTGACTTAACATCTGGGTACTGGCAGATCGCCTTGACTGATGGGGCAAAGAGAGGTCAGCATTCTCCACACCAGATGGGCACTACCAGTTCCGGGTGATGCCCTTTGGGATGAAGAATGCCCCTGCCACCTTTCAGAGGTTGGTCAACCAGGTGTTGGTTGGACTGGAGGATTTCAGTGCCGCCTACCTGGATGACATCGCAGTGTTCAGTGCCAGTTGGGAAGAACATCTGCGCCACCTCTGGGAAATGTTGATGGCGCTGCGGAGGGCAGGCCTCACAATCAAGGCAAGTAAGTGCCAGATTGGGCAGGGTTCTGTGGTGTACTTGGGACACCAGGTTGGGAGCGGCCAGGTGGTGCCCCTCCAACCGAAAATTGATACCATTCTGGCTTGGGAGCCCCCAAGACCCAGACAGAGGTGAGAGCCTTCCTAGGACTCACCGGGTATTACAGGAGATTCGTCAAGGGGTATGGCAGCATTGTTGCCCCCTTGACAGAGCTGACTTCCAAGAAGCAGCCCAGGAAAGTGATTTGGACTGATGCCTGTCAAAAAGCTTTTGACACCTTGAAGACTGCCATGTGCACGGCGCCTGTGCTCCAGGCACCCAACTTCTCCAATGAGTTCATTGTTCAGACCGACGCTTCAGAGCATGGTGTAGGGGCTGTTCTATCACAGATCAATGAGGAGAGCCTAGACCAACCGGTAGCCTTCATCAGTAGGAGGTTACTTCCCCGGGAACAGAGATGGAGTGCTATTGAGCGTGAGGCGTTTGCTGTGGTCTGGGCACTGAAGAAGCTGAGACCATACCTGTTTGGGACTCACTTCCGGGTTCAGACAGACCACAGGCCCCTCAGATGGTTGATGCAGATGAGGGGTGAGAATCCAAAGCTGTTGCGGTGATCCATTTCCCTACAGGGGATGGACTTTACGGTGGAACACCGCCCTGGTACAGAACACGCCAATGCTGATGGCCTGTCCAGATTTTTCCGCCTTAGTGATGAGAACTCCCTAGGGGTAGGATAGTTCTCCCCACATTTCAGCTGGAGGGGACGCGTGTTAGACCTGGCATGCTTGGCGTGGGTCTCCCTTCCATATTTTCATAATGCCTCCACTGTTGTCGATTTGTTTTTGCTGGACTAGATGCTCATGGGCACTTTGCCACTGCTAATCAGTGCCAAAGTGCAAGTGCTCCCTATTGTAAATTGTGATGTGAATTAGTGACTCCATGTTTGGTTTATTTGAATTACTGTCAGACCCTAGTACAGTGCACTCAGTGTGCCCAGGGCTTGTAAATCAAATGCTGCTGGTGGGCTTGCAGCACTGGTTGTGCCACCCGCAGAAGTAGCTTGTAAAGTGTGTCTCAGGCCTGCCATTGCAGAGCCTGTGTGCAGTCTGTGACTGCCATGTCGACTTGGTAAGTGCACCCACCTACCAGTCCCCAAACCTTCCCTTTTCTTCATATCAGATACCCCTATGGTAGGCCTACGGGCAGGGTGCATTGTAAGGATAAGGTGGGACATGCCTGGTGTGTGTGGCATGTCCTAATAGTGAATTACAGCCATTTTCGTTTTTCACTATTGCAAGGCTACCTGTTCCCCATAGGCCAGAATGGGCAGTTTGATTATAACATCTTATAATCCTAAACTGACTCAGGGAACTAGGTAGAAATTCGAGTTTAGTATGCCTGAACTCGGAATGATAAAATACATCTTTTAGTGAAGTTGGTTTTAACATTCTGTGTTTGAAAATACCACTTTTAGAAAGTGGGTATTTTCTTGCCTAACTATCCAGCCTGCCTCTGCCAGCTTGTGTATTATGTGTCTGGTTTGTGCGTGACAGGGGCTGGGGGTGGCCACAGGAGACAGGGTGAGGCAGCACAGGGCTGAATAGAGAGATCTGCATCCAGAGTGAAGGGAGGAGTTGCATCTGGGTCTGAATAGGGCTGTGCCTGCCTTCCACAATGCTGGCTCCACCCCCTGCCGGGCTTCTGAGTACCCTGCCCCACATTCTGAAAGGAAAAGAAGGAGACATGTACACAGAGTGCTCCAAAGCTGCACAGAACTGGCTTAACCTAGGCAAAGGCCTCTCTGCCTTCAGAGAACAAAGAGAAAAGGAGTATAAGTACTGGGGCCCAAACCCAGGAACTTTAGATCACTTTTGGGAACAAGAAGAAACCTTTTCTGAGGAGCGGAACCAAGAAGAAACTGAGGAGAGACTATTCCTAAGCCTAAAGTGCTGCTTGGGGGATTGGCCTGCAGTGGTTTGCCTGACTGCCAAAGAAAGGAGAAAGGAACTTTTGTTTTTGCTGTTACTTTCATCAACTTGTGAAGGATCTCCAAGGGCTTGGAAGAGAGCTTGCCCCCTGATCGAAGTCCCAGGACCATTGGACTTCACCCCCTTTGTGAATTGCTGCTGGAAACTCTGTTTCAGTGGCTACAGAGGTAGGGAGCTGTGACCGACTCTCCCGACCGGCTCGGTGTCCTGTTGGCACCGCATCGAGCAACGCCTGCATCTTGCAACGCACGGCCTTGGTCTCACCGACTCCGTCAACGAGCCGCTGCCTGCACCGTAACCTGTGAGCACCGCACCTTGCAACGCCTCGCTACACCGAATCCATCTGGTTCGACCGACACGGTCACCGTGGCTGAGTTCGAGTCCTGTGACCGCACCGGAGTTGGGCACCGCCTCGCAAGCTTCGCGACGCACCGCCCGACTCGCACCGCCGTCCGGACTGATCGACGCCAGCTCCTGAATCCGGCTCTGTCGCCGCACCGCAACCTGCCAGCACCGCATCGAAGCACCGTCTCGCCCTGCAACGCACGGCCCTGGTCTCACCGACTCCGTCTCGACGACGTCAACGAGCCGCTGCCTGCACCGCCTCGAGGGACAACGCGTCCTGCAACGCTTCCATTTTGCAACGCAACCGCGACGAACAGCCATCCGGCTCGCACGCCCGTGCCTGCCGCTTCAAGTAAAAGGTACTGTGACCGAGTCCGCCTACTCTGTGTTGGCCCGTATGGACGCGGTCAGCTGGATTTGATAGACTCTGTTTGTTCTTTACATCTCAGTAGCCGGAGAAGGCTACCGACTCGCACAGAACCTTAAATTAAGCCTTTTTAATCAGAACTAAGCATTCTTGACAGTTTTGTGGATTATTTTTGTCGTTTGTGGTCTTGTGATAAATCTATATAAAGTATACCTATTTTTATAAATATATAACCTGTGTGGTGTCCATTTGTAGTGTTGTCACTTGATTACTGTATGTGTTCACAAATGCTTTACACACTGCCTCTGAACTAAGCCTGTCTGCTCATGCCAAGCTACCAAGAGGGTGAGCAGGGGTTATTTAAGGAGTGTACCTACTTTCCCTGACTAGACTCAAGGGTCCCTATTTGGACAAAGGTACCTACCTCTGCCAACTAGAGACCCCCAAATCTAACAAGGGCAGTGAAATACTTTTTGAGTTCCTGACCCCTGACATTGTATAGGCACACTGAAATGCTAATAGACATGCTGGGCTGGTGTCTAAAAAACAAAAAATTTCTGTTTGGTAAAGATTTGTATCATCAAATGCGAGGGACGGCAATGGGCACCTGCTTTGCCCCCAGCTATGCTAATTTGCATATGGGCTGGTGGGAGGAGCAGGTGCTTGCCACACAATATGCCCGAGAAATGTCAGATAACGTGGTCCTTTGGACCCGTTATATTGATGATCTTTTATAATCTGGCGAGGCGATTCACATTCAGCTGAGACTTTTATTGAGAGCATTGGCAGGAATTACTTGAATTTGAGTTTCACATCAAACCTGAGTAAGGAGGAAGTCCAGTTTCTGGACATAACAGTATACATTGAGGAAGGTAAAATCAATACTAAAACCTTCCGTAAGGAGACTGCAGGAAACACAATATTGCATGCCCGCAGCTTCCATCCTCCAAAATTGGTGAATAGCATTCCTTACGCCAAAAATCTAAGGATGCGGAGCAATTGCAGCTGCCCTGTTCAACTGTATCAAGTTCAAGAACAACTTAATGACAGGTTTGAACAAAGGGGGACAGTAAGTCAGTATTGAAAACAGCGAGGGACAAGGCTAATATCAAACCCATAGAGCAACTGCTATTTGCCAATAATCTTGCAGGTAAAGAATTACACACACTGGAATCGCAATTGTGTTTCATTACAGGGTATAGCAAACAGCATAGAGAGCTGAGATTCATCATGCAAAAACACTGGCACGTCCTGCATGGAGATGGTTTCTTGAGACAAACGTTAGGGGGAGGTCCGTTAATAACATTCAGGAGGGCCAGATCCCTAAGGGAGGCGCTGGTAACAAACAGTCCCGGACTCCCAACAACGACTTGGCTCAGTGAAAGCAAGGGCTTCAGGAAATGCCACAAATGTAAGGCGTGCAAATATGGAGAGAACACTACGGAAGTACCCTTACCATTTTCAGACAAAAAGTGGCATATCTCGAAGCCTTTGATGTGTAAAAGTCAATTTGTGGTTTATGCATTGAGATGTAGCTGTATTAAGTTGTACATAGGGAGTACTATTTTACCTGTACACCAGAGGAACTTGCAACATGTGAGAGCTATCAAAAACAAGGATCAGGCTTACCCCATGGCTAGACATTTCCAACAGTCCCATGAGAATAATTTGGAAGATCTGAGATACTTTGTGTTGGATCAAGTGCCACAAAGACTCAGAGGGGGTAATAGAGAGAGAGATGCCTGAGACAGCTCGAATCGAGACACATTGTACGTTTTAACTGCAAGATCCCCAATGGACACAACATGGAGGAAGAGCTGTATGTACACTTGTGAATAAAACAATAGGACTGATGTGGCAGATTGTTTCCAACTGGTGACAGACAGAATTAGGAATAGGATTGCTTAGTTTCTTTTTGCACATGCAATGAAATAAGATTATAACAATTTTTAATACACTCCTTTTTAAATAATATGAGATTTTTTGCACATTATTCACACATATAGCACTTTAGACACAGAGCACTTTAGATTCCTTTCATGGTGGTTGTCCATTGTGTTGCTAAAGAGAAGGATCGGGCAATGGCCATATATGATATGAGTTGAACAAATAATTGAATATAATATTGATATTGTTCAATGGGGTCCAATATGAGCAAAAGCCCTTCATTAATCTTGGGGATCAAACATAGTCACTATGAGTATAGAATAGTGACGTAATTTAGGCACAATGCACAGATTACTTTATGTAACTTAGAGACGCTGTACAGTAGCAACTTCAATAGTACTTACTATTAGTGAATTTTGAGGGTGAAATATGGGATTTGGTAACTTCTGTATAAAAACAAGGCACTTTATTGTAAATACCATGTATGACAATAATAAGGCGGGTAGAGGATTGTGGTAGTTTGAGTCCAAACCCCATAGGGAATATTTTATTCCAAATTTCTCACACTCACATGTGAATGCTAAGGGCCATATGGTCTGATGAAGTTGCACAGGCAATGTCGTTTGAACAGTAATGTAGCATTAAGTATTTAGTGGCATTGGACTGGAGCATTGAGTATATTAATTGTTTGAGCGTTATGAATGGCCCGGGAAGTTTGGGTCAGATGGTGCAATTATGTTGACAGTCAGGCACTGGCCAGTGATGCAAAAAGTTGTGATTTTAACACTTTTTAATCAATGATGGTGTTTTTATATCATTTTTATGACAAGGCATTGGAAATGGATATTGATAATTTTTGTGAATAATTTTGTACATAATTGCCAAAATCGCTCGGAGACACAATTCATATATTTTATACATTTTATTGGATGCATTTAATCTGTATATCATGTAGAAAATAAGTTTTATTACCCAGTCAATGTGATTGTATGTAAAGAGTTGCACTGTCACTTTTTTATACTCTTGTTCAAACTTTATTCACGTAGGCACTGTCACTTTAAAATTTGAATTTGCTATAAATACGTAAAAACATGGCGGCGAAACAGGTTTGACAAAGACTGCTTGTGCAGTCGAAACGCGTTTCCTGATTTATTGTGGCTCGAGAATAAATCCTTTTGAAGCTATCCCGAGCGTGCTGGAGTCTGTCTCTTATTATATATAAATATGGTAATTTTAGGGTTTAGAGTGGGTTTGGGTTTTGGGGTGGTAAGGTTAATTTTAGGGTTCAGGGTGGGTTTGGGTTTTGGGGTGCCAAGGGTAATTTTAGGGTTCCAGGTTGGTATGCGTTTTGGGGTACCAAGGGTAATTTTAGGGTTCAGGGTGGGTTTGGGTTTTAGGTGGCAAGGGTAATTTAGGGGTTCAGGGGGTATGGGTATTGGGGTCTAAAGTTTAATTTTAGGGATTTAGGGGGGTATGGGTATTTGGGAAGTAAAATAAATTTTTAAGGTTTTAGGGGGTATTTAAAAAAATATATAATTTTGACTTACCTTAATCACTTTTTCCAAGTGTATGCCTTCACCATGCATGCCTTTGCGTTATAATGGCATGCGCGGTAAAGGCATATTCATGGTAAAAGTAGGTGTTGTGATGGTAGGTCGTGGTAAATGTATTCGCGTAGTAATATGCGTTGTAACATGTCCTATTCTCCTATGGAATTTCATTCAGAACAAAGAATCAGATCTAAATATATTTGACTTGGACTCCATTTAAGCTCTTTTTTTAAAACAAGGAGGAGTTAGAAGCTAAATTGGGGCAACTCTCAGCCACCCTTAAGCGCTGTAATCAGTACACAAAAGAGGGAAAGCCTTACAACTGATGAACTCCTAACATTTTAAGAGGTCAATGAACTGGTCTCAATAAATATCAAAGTGAAAAGGGATCTGCACCCAGGTGAATCGGTGTGACCGTTGCATCACATGGCTATATTAGTAGGATCCTCACCCATTAGTACCACCAGTGGCATACTTCATCATCGGATCCTCACCCACTGCACCTAGTGTTAGTGGGTGGACTCAACGCAGTTTGTAAGCGGAGCTCTCACTAAAACCTAAGTGCAAGTTAGAAAAGCCTTCAGGATCCTAATCCTTGTTTATGAATGAGGTCCTTTAGCTGGGATAAAAACAGTGGGATGTTCTATGAGTGCAATGACCTCTAACATCAATAGCTCAGTAAGGTCAATTAAATCTCTACAAGTCAAGGACCTCATGATTTTGCCAATCCCACAAGAGCAGTTAGCCAGAATTCTGCTGAAGCAATCAAGGTTGCGAGCTGCCCATGACGATCAAGAGTCAATTTGTACAAGAGCACAAACCATACCATTGACTAACCTGTATCTGCTCTTATCGTTCCCAGCGTACTTTTCTTGCTCATTTCATCCAAAATCTTCTACAATTCTACAAAAATCCAACTCCTTCGCTTACGTCTCCAGCTGATTTCGCTTAAACGGTACAAATATGGCAGGCTGACAGGCACTCAAGATACGCTGCGCAGAGGCAGTGGAGCAGCACTGGAAAATCTCCAGGACATTGTCTGTAGATGCTCTACATTTGTGGTTCAAAGACCCTACTGGCTGGTTCCAGTTTTCAGACAGCTAAACATTAGAACCTGTACAGATGCGATGGAGGGGTGTTTAAAAGAGGATTCTGGCCAATTTATTGGAAGATTTATGAAAAGAAGACGATGGCAGGTAAGTTTGTGGAGCTTCTTTATTCGTGTCCAGTATCACAGCATCCTCGGCAGCAACTGCCGTAGCTACGCATTCTGTGTTCCATGCAAGGAACACACAGAGCAGAATGCGCATGAGGACAAACCCCCGAGAGATCCCAACACACCCCCGTCCCTTCACATAAAAACAATTCCCAACACACCCCCCTCCCTTCACAAAACAAGGAACAAAAACTTATCTAACAAAGCAAAACAAAAGAGAGAAAGCAAAACTAAAATCTGATATAATCCTGAAATTTGGTGGGAGGAGCCCTAGTTCTAGGAAGGCTTTGTCGGGGAATAGTGTCCTTGGCAGGTACGGGAATCCTCGGGCTCACCACTACAGGAGGCAAAGTCATACAAGGAGTGTCTACCCCAAATGTACTTCTCACAAATTCAACTTTTGACTCCGGCACTACTGAGACATCACACTTGTTCCAGACTTTCCCATTCTCCAGTACAACAACATGGTCTCTCACTTCCCTGACTTTAACAGGAGCAGAAAACCCAGAGGAACCCTTATGAATAAACACAGGTTTCTTAATCCTCACCCAGTCTCCTTGACACACTGGAGACACTCTGACACAATCAGATGCATACCTTGCTTGAGCAGCAGCCCTGACGTCCGCCACTCTGCCCAGCTTCTGCAGATCCACTTCCTTCCTTGACATCCAGTCCTTGTTTAACTTGGAACCAGCCACTCTACCCCTAAGCAAAGTGAAAGGAGACATGCCAGTACTTGAGTGAGGGGTAATTCTCATCGCCCACAACATGTCAGAAATTGCCTCCTTCCAGTGCAAGCCACTAATGGAAGCCAACTGCAATTGATCCTTGATCACACGGTTCAGGCGTTCAACCAGACCATTACTACAGGGATGATAAAGGGAGGTGAGAATATGTTTGATGCCATGCACCTTGAGAAAATCCTGCATCTATACATACATCAACTGGTGCCGTCATCAGTCACCAACTCTTCTGAAAATCCTTCGCGAAGAAAAACATCTGTGAAGAAATTGATGACAGTGGCAGAATTGATTCCATCCACAAACCTAACTTCTGGCCATTTGGACATATAGTCAATTAATACCAAAGCGTATTTGGGAGAACTGCCCAGACCACCAAATGGACCAGCCACATCAAAAGCCAATTTGCACCAGGGTGAGTCCTTGACAGGAATGGGACTGATGGAAGATGGATAGGTCACCTGAGTTTTGTCACTCAAAACACACGCACCACAATCACGAACACAGTGTTCAATGGACCTATCAACACCCGGCCACCAGAAATCTTCTCTAACCCTCCGCTTCATGGCACGGATGCCCAGATTACCTTCGTGGGCCAGATCTAAAACCTTCTTACGTAAGGTCACAGGAACAACCAGCAATCCACCTCTGCGCAGAATCCCGTCGACAAGAGACAACTCATCACCAACCCTCCTAAAAGGAATTAGTTCAGGAGGAAGAACAGTATTATTCGGCCAGCTGTGAGCTACAAAATCCATCACCTTGCTGATCTCAACATCTTCAGACAGAGCCAGCTTCCAATCAACTTCAGACAAAGCAGCTCCAGTATCAGCTATCGTACCAACAGCACACACCATTTCCAAATGCTCACCCTCAGGTTCAACAACAGTCTCAGTAAGGGGTAACCTAGACAGGCAATCGGCTACACGATTTTTCACACCAGCCACGTACTCTAGATGGTAATTACATTCATTAAGTCTGTACTGCCATTTGGCAATGTGAGGAGTGGCCCTACCACCACCCTTGGTGGTAAAAAGATCTACCAAAGGTTTATGGTCAGTCCTGAGAACAAAATCATTGCCCCACAAAAAGTTACGAAAATACTGCACACCCCACCATAAAGCCAAGGCTTCCTTTTCAATTGCAGAGTAGGTGCCCTCGGCACCCCGGAGTGCTCTAGAGGCAAAAGCAATGATCTCCTCCCTATTGTCAGATCTTTTCTGCATAAGAACAGCTCCGAGACCCACATTGCTTGCATCAGTGGTAACAATGCAGCGATCATTGATGTTAAATAATTTGAGTGGGCGTGCCTGAACAATTGCCTCTTTCAACAATTTGAAATCACAAGCACACTGGTCTGACCATACATACTTTGCATCCTTTTTTAGAAGACCACGCAAACACACCATCCTGTCAGAGAAATTGGCCACAAATTTGGCGTAGTACTCAACCAGCCCAAGAAAAGAACACAGCTGGTCCTTATTCTGCGGTTCGGGTGCATTTTGGATGGCATCAAGGAGCTTAATTTTGGGTTCCACTCCACTTGCGGAAATATGATGCCCCAGATAGTCTACACCATCTTGAAGAAATTTGCATTTGTCCTTCCTTAATGTTAACCCGCTAGATTTAACAATCTCCAATACCTGCCTGACTCTAGCATTGTGCTCTAGGACAGTTTTACCGTGAATCAGGATGTCGTCTTGGAAAAACACGACCCCCGCAGTGTTCTTAAACAGGTTCCCCATAAGACGCTGGAACACTGCAGAAGCCGACGCTAAACCAAACGGCATGCGTAAGTAACGAAACGCCCCCTCAGGAGTCACAAAGGACGTGAGGTGTCTCGAGTCCTTGCACAATTCGACTTGATGGTAAGCAGAAGATATGTCAAGTGAGGAGAAATATTTTGCACCCTCTAAAGTTGATAACATCTCATTGATGTTGGGCAAGGGTTGGCGGTCCACCCATATGCAAGCATTAAGGTTGCGCAAGTCCACACATATTCTAAGAGATTTGTCTGCCTTGCGCGCCAAAACAATGGGTGACAACCATTCAGACCCCTCAATGGGCTCAATTACTCCCATGCTACACAACCGCTCAAGTTCCTGTCTAAGTTCACTACGCGTGCTAAGCGGTACTCTGTGCACTTTGTGTGCAGCAGCCCTTGCACCCTCCTTGAGAACGATGCGGTGCTGAAAACCCTTGAGTTTACCCAACTTACCACTAAAAATTACTGGGTATCTTTGAATCCAATCACTATAAGATGACGACCGGGCTGTAACAGTGTGCACAGGGGAAACAGCAGGGAGGCTAGAATAAAATTATTTAGCTTCATGTTTCGATAAGACCATATCGGGATGATTGGGATCAAGAATGATTCCAAGCTCACCCTGTTCCTCCCATCACAACAGATTTGCACCTTCCTTTACAATGAATACATTCCCTCGAGCAAAATCGCCTTTGAATTCCAAGTTGCCCATAAATTTGCCAAGAACCTCAACTCTTTTACCACCATAAGCAAAGATCTTTATGTCGGACTGGTCAACAGAAATGTCACCCAATCCCTCAAAATCCTTGGCATTAATGAGGGTAAAAGGAGAACCAGAATCAGCAAGAAACTTTATGTTCTTGCCGTTCAAACTTATGGCACACGCAGGTGATTTCCTTCTATGAGGTTCCACAATGGAAGCAATTTCAACTACACCATCCGATTGAACGGAGGAAGAGGACAACATTAATAATTCATAACTTTCATTATCTTCCCCATAGTCGGCACAGTCTTCTTCAATAGCTTTCACAGTTCGCAAAGGTCCCTTGTGAGACACTGTAACTTTGCACATGCGTGCCAAATGTCCTTTCTTCCCACACTTGAAACAAGTCTGATCTATGGCAAAACAAAACTTGAAATTGCCCAAATGAGATCTACTTCCACAACGGTAACAAGAGAGATCTTGTCCCACAGGTTTGGATTTAGGCAAATTAAGTGCAGGTGGAGAAATACGAGGCACATTCATGTTGGTTCCCTTGGTGGGTTTGGTAGTAGATTTTGTGCTAACTAATTTGATCTCACTGGATGGCGCAGATGGCGCAGACACAGTCAACTCTTTCATGCAAAATTGAGAATGCTCAATACTTCTCGCTAAGATGAGAGCAGTCTCTAGATCCGGATCCTCAGAAGATAAAAGTTTCTCTTGACTCTTCTTGTTGCATGTGCAATTAGCTGATCTCGGATTATCTCATCCCTAAACTCCCTGTAATTGCAAGTGACAGCTAAAGTTCTAAGAGCAGCAACAAAATCATCTATGGATTCCCCAGGAATCTGTGCACATTGCAAAAATTTGTGACGCTCCAATACTATGTTTCGCTTGGGATTAAATCTTTTATCCAAGGTTTTAACAAGCGAAGCATAGACATCAACAATTAGCGAATCACCATCATCACCTACACTAATACATGTTCTCACAAGTTCGAGGGGTAAAGTTTTTAAAATAGTCCTCCCCTCAGCACCCAAATTATAAACAAGTAAAGCTTTTTTTTTTTCGAAGTGAAAGTGTCACCATCAATCGCCTCCAGATAGGCCTTGAATGTCTCCTTCCACTGTTGCCAAATAACAGGAGGAGTACCAGGTGACTGTAAAAAGGGAGGTGGAGCTTCTTTATTCGTGTCCAGTATCACAGCATCCCCGGCAGCAACTGCCGTAGCTACGCATTCTGTGTTCCATGCAAGGAACACACAGAGCAGAATGCGCACAAGGACAAACCCCCGAGAGATCCCAACAATTTACAAAATACACGTAGGCTGTAGTACCCATGTTGAATACAGCGGCTAAATAGCACTAGTAGCCCTTTAAATGACGATACATGAGTCAGTTGGACCGGCTGTCGAGCCACCAAAGCAGTTTGTCCAGCTGTGCAGGGTCTAAGTTAGCATGCCTAAATTGCTCCTAGGATTTTTATACATGAATTGTAATGAAAAAGATGTAGGTAGGTCACCAAGTCTGATTTTTTATTATTACATATTTTATCTAAGTGTATAATATTATACGGAGGAGCAATTAGTACAGTCTTTTTTATTATTTATTCTTGTAACTGCAATCCAGTATGTAGAGGATTAATCAGCAGTGCCTCTTTGATCTATTATGTCCTTTTTGATATAGTGTCTGTGTTTCTAGTTGTGACACTTAAGACACATATTTTATGGTATGCCTCTTTATATATATTTACTCGTTTTTATATTTTCTAGTTACCATATGTATCGACTATTCCTGTGATGATTTGCAATGATTTTAATTAATTGAGCAAACAAATAAACAACCTTCCGCCTTCTCAGGGAGTGCAAGGCTCTGGAACACCACAAAAGTAATGAAATGTTTCACTAGTGTCCACTCAGAAACACTGCATTTTTAGTACTTTAAAAAAAAAAGTGTTGTAAAATTCAACATTTCCCTCTAAATTTTTCAAAATTGTCCTTGATGTAGACCCCGCACCCTGAACAGAACCTGGCAAACAAAAGTTAGGCTTAATTTAACAATCCTAATTGAGGCAAATATTTATTCCTCCCTCATTACTTTGTACAGGGAAATCTGGTGCTAACACAACAAAAAGTGACTGGCACCCATGGGGCTGTAGGCAGTGCCATTGATGGAAATGGCCTGCCTCAGTAGGAGCAACAACAACAAGGTGAGGGATGGAATGCTTGAATTAATCTAAGCTACAACCAGTCGCTCACAGACACATTCCAGTCCATACTTTTTCAGCCAGAGCAATTGCTAGTGGCTAAGATTAATTCAAGCATTTCATCCCTCACTTTGTTGTTGTTGCAGTTTACGCCTTAAGTGCGATGGGTATGCCCAGATGAGGGTCCTGTGCTCACTGTGCCATTGGACTCAAACCAAACCTCACTGATGATACCTAAATAGATTGAAACCAGTTTGGGGTTATTTGTGGAGGGGATGCGCCTGGCAGTTCAGGACAGACTGTTCCCATGAGGAGCAGTAGCAGTACTGATTTGCATAAGGCGAGCCTTTGTCTAGAGTGACAGGGTGGGCAAAAAACAATGGACTGGAATGCAGCCTGAGTGATAACCAGTGGCTGAGATTAATTCAAGTATTCCCTCCATCACATTGTTGCTGTTTATGTCCTAAGTGTGATGGGTATGCCCAGATGTGGGTCTTGTGCGCACTATGCCTTAGGACTCAAGCTATACCTCACTGATGAGACCTATGTAGGTCAAAACCAGTCTGGGGTTGGGAATGCATGTGGTCCCTTCTGGAGAGGGTGTGGAAGAGGGTTCTTTGAAGGATGAGAGCTGAAGCGTAGTTTGGTTGATTACAGGTTTATTCAAGACCATAAAGTATTGAGACCCCATCTAGCAGAAAGATGAAGATAACTGCAACTTCCAACAGTTCAAACCGGTGCCTGGCAACCTTCCCTACATTCCAGAACCTGGAAGCTGTGGCTGAAATGAAGGTTCAGAACACCACATCTCCTCCCCCCTTTCACCACGAAAAGAAGTCATAAACGTTTGCAACATAAGCAAAACAATCTAAATACATTAAAAAAAAAAAAACTAAAGAGAACAAAACATTTTAAATCCAAGACAATGCACATGAAAGAGAATTAAGGAACACATTCCTGTAAGCGGAGGGCAATACGCTTTGAACGGCACGGTCTAGAACAACATTCAGAAGCTACAGGCACCCTTGGAATTAGACTCGTGGAAGTTCCACCAGTGGCACAAGGAGAACCAACAGACGACAAGGCACGATATTTAGCCCCCCTGCCAAGATTCCAAATCCTATGATCACTTGTCTTTATGGCATTTTTGAACACCTTGATCACTTGAAATAGCTGACTGAATTTAGAACCTCCCCAAGTTTTCCTGGGAGAATTAATCTTAACCCAGTCACCAACATTGATCACAGTGTTCTTCACCGCCTTTCTTTCATCATAGCGAACCTTCCTCTCACTCATATTTCTTTCTCTTTCTCTCCATCCTTCTTTGCTACCCACCTTGTCATCCACCAACGCTCTCTTTGCACATACCCAAGATGGAGCCACTTCCACATTCGCCATCCTTCCTTTAAACAAACGAAAAGGGGCAACCACAGTTGAAGAATGAGATGTGAATCGATACTCCCGGACCTTTTTTCTCACCGCAAACTCCCAACTTTTACCATAGGAACTGGCTTGTTGTATAGCCTCCTTAAGTACCTTGATAAACCTTTCAACAACACCATTACTTTGTGGATGGTAGAGGGCAGCTTTCTTGTGCTTAATCCCCCTGGAGGTCAGAAAATCTTCCATGACTTCTGAAGTGAATTGAAGACATTGTCAGACAAGAGCATTAGGGGGAAACCCTCCCGTTCGAAAAGCTTTTCTAGAAATTCAATCACAACAGCAGACTCCACAAAATTCACCACTTTGATTTCGGGCCACCGAGAAAACAAATCTATGCACACAATGACATAACGATCTTGAGATCTGAGCTTCACTGGCCCCAAAATGTCTATTGAAATGTCAGCCACGGACCAGCAACCTGATCTCTAATGACCATGGGTTGAGTCCTACACTTGAGTATCTTGTCACAGCAAGCGCACTCAGAACACTCCTGGACTAATCTCTCAACACAAACATCCATGGCGGGCCACCAGTACACCTCCCTGATTCTTTCCTTGGTCTTGGCAATGCCGATGTGTGAAGCATGAGCACTTTTGACCAACCTTTCTCTCAGAGCAAGTGGCGGAATGAGTTTACTACAACGCATGAGAACTTCATCCACCACAGCCAAATCTTCCTTGACATGCCAAAACCCTCTAAGTACCTTTTCACAGTCTTTCTTCTCACACCAAACTCCTTTCACCATGGTGATGACTTTCTGTAAAACCTCCTCACCCACAAGGTGTTCCTTCCACTTGCTTCCGGAAATCACCCCTTCACTGATCAAACAGACATTGACTTCTTCCTCTAAGTCTTCCCCACCAAACCACTTAACATCATCCTCCTTCTCATCACCTCCACACCCAAGTCTCGAAAGACGGTCTGCAAGAACATTGTTTGAGCCAGGCAAGTAGGGTAAGTCAAAATCAAATTCTTGCAGAGCTACCACCCATTTTCGTATGCGGTGGGAGACAAAATCTATACCTTTCTTGGAGAATACTTCCTTAAGAGGTTTGTGGTCAGAAAGTATTTTGAACCTTTTTCCCCACAAAAATTGTCTCAACTTGTGTACTGCCCAGAGCACACCCAGAGTCTCTTTCTCTACAACTGAATAATTACATTCAGCACCCCTCAAGGGCCTGGATATGGATAGAACAGTTTTCTCCTCGCCATCATCCTTTTGTAAGAAGACAGCCCCCAGATCAGTCGAACTGGCATCATAACATATGACATCTTCGCAGGGTCAAAACTACTTAGACATGGTGCATCACTAAGATATTTCTTGATGCAAACAAACTCCTCCTCACAGTCCCTGGACCATACAAATTCACTCCCTTTCTTTAAAAAAGGCCTTAAACATAAGGTCTTCCCTGCAAAATTTGGAACAAATTTGGGGTAAAATTCAGCCATACCCAGGAATTTCACCAACTCATCCTTGCTTGAAGGTCAGCGTAGATTGTGCATGGAATTCACAAGAGAGGCCTTTGGTTTAATACCTGCAGCTGACACAAAATGACCAAGGTATTCTATCTCCTTGACATTAAATTTACATTTGTCAGCCCTAAGAGTGAGACCGGCATCTTGCAACTTCTTCAACACAGACCTCAGCCTTGCATCATGTTGATCTAGATCAACACCAAAAATGAGCACGTCATCCTGGTACACCTTGACACCCTGAAGGCCTACAAGAATGCTCTCCATCACCCTCTGAAAAACTGAGGCAGCAGAAATGAGCCCAAAGGGGATTCTCAGAAACTTAAAGGTTCCAAATGGTGTTACAAAGGCTGTGAGGTCTTAAGTTGAAGAATGAAGCTTGACCTGATGGTAAGTTGAGGTTACGTCCAAGGAAGAGAAATGCTTTCCCCCTTCAAGAGAGCACAGCATCTCAGTTATGTTGGGTAAAGGGTAGCGGTCAACAATAACCGCTCTGTTAAGCTCTCTCAAGTCCACACAGAGATGGCCATCACCACCGGAGAGACCCACTCTGTTGCCTCAACTTCCAGAATGATACCCTTGGTCAGGAGCTTATCCAGCTCAGATTTCATGCTCTCTCTTACCAACAAGGGTACATTCCTAACCTTGGAAATTTTAGGAACCACATTTTGCTTGATCCTTATACGATGTACATAGTTTTTAAAACAACCCAGGTCAGTGGCAAAAACCGCAGGGAAATCCTTGATCCAATCTTGAGCGAGATCATGTACTACCCTCACAGGCGGTAATTCTTTTAGACAAACAGGAGGATTTTCATTGGGGTCAAGAATGACATGAAGATCCCTTTGGTGAAACCAACTTATGAGTGAGTCACCCTTCATCGAGACATAGATTTTCCCAGGAATGCCCTCCCTTTAAAATCAATTGTGCCCCAAAAGTAGCCTAATAATTCTATGGTCACCCCACCATACCCTCTTGGTCTGATGTCAGATTTTAGAAGAGTGAATTTGCCTAACAGATTGCACTTATAAAAAATCTTAGGAACAAGCATAATCTTGGCACCAGAGTCAAATAGCATTTTGACATTGGCGTCATTGACCAATACCAGTTCTTGAGGCCCATCACATGTATTTTCTACAACTTGACAAATGATAACCTCTTCTACATCCTCCTCAAAAAGATCCACTTCTATGACCTTCTTGTGATCCTTGCCTGACCTACAGCACTTAGAGACGTGACCCTTTCTCCCGCAAGTTTTGCATATAACTTTCCAACCAGGACAGTCCTTAAAATTGTCCATGTGTGCCAGAGTCAACACACCTGAAACATCTCCCTTGAAAGCTCTTTTGAATTAACTAGTTTTGGGTTTAACACTCTTATCTACTACAACTTTAACCTCTGAATTTTCTTTCTTCTCACCTGAAGAGTCATTCTTTATAATGTCAACACATGTCTTGGAATGTTCATGGCTCTTTGCAATGGTTATAACTTCTTGAAGAGTGGGAGTGTCTTTTTGCCATAAAGCATCCCTCGTTTGATCTTGTACACAACCTAACATAAATTGATCCCTCAAGCGTTCTTCCAAGGTGGAACCAATGTTACAGGTAGAGGCCAGTTTGCGCAAAAACTGTTATGTACTGCTGAACCGACTCTTCTTGTCTTTGCATCCTTCTTCCAAAATGATACCGCTCAAGAACAGTGCTTACTTTTGGGAAATAGTGTAAATCCAGTTTTTTAATACAGATCTCGTGCTTATTGAGGGTTGCAGAGTCACTATCAGAGAGCTCAGGAAGATGTTCAAACACTTCTTGACCCTCTGACCCTAAACAATGCATGAGGAGAGAGGTTCTCCTCTCAGCACTTAAAGAAGTTCCACAAACACGAGCATAATGCGTAAATACCTTTTGTAACTCCCTTCTGGAGAGGGCCACTCATGGCAGTTTGGGACAGACTGTTCCCATGAGGAGCTGGGTCGGAACTGATTTGCAAAAGTTGGGTCTTTGTCTAGAGTGGCATGATAGGTAAAAAACAATGGGCTGGAATGCGGCCTGAGCTATTGCTAGTGGCTAAGATTAATTCAAGCATTCCATCCATCACCTTGTTGTTGTTGCAGCCCGAGTAAGCACAGCAGGGCAGCAACCTGATGACGGCTGAATAGCCAGAAACCGGTCCCAGGATGCTTGTTTCCGGTCCAGGGAAGACATGGCTTGGCAGTTCGTGCTGGACTGTTCCCATGAGGCACAGGGTCAGACTGATTTGCATATGGCCATGTCTGAACTGGGGTGGTGGAGTGAGCTAAAGAATGATGATGAATTAAACCCAGATCAGTTGACTGGGGGTGAGTGTTTGATTAGCTCAAACGCTCCGTCCATCATCCCCTTTGGTATCGCTTTGGGTAAAAAACAATGGGCTGGAATGCAGCCTGAGCTATTGCTAGTGGCTAAGATTAATTCAAGCATTCCATCCATCACCTTGTTGTTGTTGCAGCCCCAGTAAGCACAGCAGGGCAGCAACCTTCTCAGAAAACGTTTGAGGACCAGCAAAGTTTGGGGACCAGCACCTATTTTCTTGCAGATGAAGTACTATTCTTGTCATCATGCACACCAATGACACACTTTCCACACACACCTGTCTACGAATCAACACATTATCAGCCAAGCACAGTGAATGTAATAGTGAATAGTGAGCTACTGGCTGTACTTTGGCACCCTTTGCTTGCTCAATTACACTACAACAGGTGGAAATGAGGCCTGGGGTTGGTGCTGGCCCTGTAGTGAAATGAATTCTGTGAGTCGGGCCGGACAGGTCTTTTATTCCACTGGACACTTCCCCAGTGGACTGAAGCCCTTGGACTCCAGTTTTGAAAGCCCAGGATGGCCCCTGGTGCCTGTGTGACCTTCCTCCAGATTAGTTGCAGCAGGCACGGGAGGCTTCAAGCAAGAAGGGGGGAGGGGTTGTTGATTTAGAAAGAAAGTCATCAGAGAAGAAGAAGAAGAGAAGAGAGAGAGAGAGAGAGCAGAGCAGGAGAGAGAGGAAATTAATACATGGATGGAAAGAGAAAGATAGTGCAAGGAGACCTGTGAAGGGAGGCTGGTTTGGGCATATTTGCCAGAGCTGCTTTTGGCTCTCCAGTCTGACCCAGATGTGAGTCACAGATTAATAGTGATGATGTTGGCTGTGCCTGGTGTCTGTTTGATATATCAACCTCTGCAGTGTATCGGCCCTGGCGTAACCCACAGATAGTCCTTCAAGCCATTCCACCACCCTGCAGTGTATCAGCACTGATGTAAACCACACATAGTCCGTCAAGCTCCTCTATCAATCTGCAGTCCATCAGCCCTGGTGTAAGCCACAGATAGTCCTTTCAGTCCTTTTAAGACCCTGCACTGTATCCGCCCTGCTGTATGCCATAGCTCGTTCTTTAAGCCCTTATACCACCCTGCAGTGCATCAGCTCTGGTGTAAGCCACAGATAGTCCTTCATGCTCCTCTACCACCCTGCAGTGCATCAGAACTGGTGTAAGCTACAGATAGCCCTTCATCTCCTTCTACCACCCTGCAGTGCATCAGAACTGGTGTAAGCCACAGATAGCCCTTCATCTCCTTCTACCACCCTATAGTGCATCAGAACTGGTGTAAGCCACAGATAGCCCTTCATCTCCTTCTACCACCCTGCAGTGCATCAGAACTGGTGTAAGCCACTGATAGCCCTTCATCTCCTTCTACCACCCTACAGTGCATCAGAACTGGTTTAACCCACCGATAGCCCTTCATCTCCTTCTACCACCCTACAGTGCATCAGTTCTGGTGTAAGCCACAGATAGTCCTTCATCTTCTTCTACCGCCTTACAGTGCATCAGAACTGGTGTAAGCCACAGATAGTCCTTCATCTCCTTCTACCGCCCTGCAGTGCATCAGTTCTGGTGTAAGCCACAGATAATCTTCAAGCCCTTCTACCACCCTGCAGTGCATCAGAACTGGTGTAAGCCACAGATAGTCCTTCATCTCCTTCTACCACCCTCCAGTGCATCAGTTCTGGTGTGAGCCACAGATAGTCCTTCATCTCCTTCTACCACCCTGCAGTGCATCAGAACTGGTGTAAGCCACAGATAGCCCTTCATCTCCTTCTATGCAGTGCATCAAAACTGGTGTAAGCCACAGATAGCCCTTCATCTCCCTCTACCACCCTGCAGTGCATCAGTTCTGGTGTAAGCCACATATAGTCCTTCATCTCCTTCTACCACCCTGCAGTGCATCAGAACTGGTGTAAACCACAGATAGTCCTTCAAGCCCTGCCACATAGGTTTGAATATAATTTTTTACACATTAACTCTTATGCAGATGCTTTACGTAATAAATATAAATAAAGTCCCACTTGTGTAGTAAGCAACCCACAGTTTGGCTTAGATGAACAAGCATTGGCTAAGCCAATATCCCTGGATGTGCTATACTAACACAGGTAAAGATAGGCATTCAAGAGAGTGCATTTGTGCATGCATCAGTAATGAGTACCTGACTGCTGGAGAGGCAGGGAAATGTAAAATAGTCCCTCATGCACTGCAATGCATGCACTTCATTGGAGGCAGCTGGCTGCATCCGAACAGCCAATAGCATTGGGTATGAGAGACGGTAAACAGACATAATATCGAATTGTAAATATCGAATTGCCAAAATATCGAGTTGTAAATATAGAATGGACAGAATATCGAATTGCCAAAATATAGTGGTTAAGAATATCGAAATTCAGGTAAGAAATATCTATTGTCAAAATATCGACAGTCATAATATAGTTGTTAAAAATATCGAATTTTTTTATAGTGTTTTAAGTGTTAGTATATGTGTTAAAAGTATGTATTATTTTTGTAATGTATGTTTTAATTTTTATAAAGTAATGAATTTTATGTTATTTAATTTTTGTGTAATTTAATTATGTAGCGGGTTGTGGGTTTATAGGGGAATAGGGTGGGAAGTAATTTAATTATAGTAAATTAAATATTAATTTTTAGGAATTATTAATTATATTTAATTTAATTGTGCGTTTTAGTTCTGTAGCGGGTTGTGGGTTTATAGGGAATAGGGTGGGAAGTAATTTAAATTTAATTAAGTAATTATTAAATTTTATTTATTGGTATTGATAAATAATTCATTGCTAATTAATTATTAATTGGTAATTAATTTTTATTAATTGGCAATTATTTTTTATTAATTGGTAATTAATTTTTAATAATTGGTAAATAATTTTTATTAATTGGTAATTAATTTTTATTAATTGGTAATTAATTTTTATTAATTTTTTAATTGATAATTATATTAATTGTATTAATTTATTATTCAGAGCGGGTTGTGGGTTTATAGGGGAATAGGGTGGGAAGTAATTTAATTGTAAATCAGTAATTATTTATTTTTATTTATTGGTATTAAGTATTAATTTATTGTTAATTCTTATTTGGTAATTAATTTTTATTAATTGGTAATTAATTTTTATTAATTGGTAATTAATTTTTGATAATTGGTAATTAATTTTTATTAATAGGTAATTAATTTTTAAGAAATAATATTTATTGGTATTTAGAATTAATTATTAAATATTTTGTAATTGGTAAGTCATTTTAATTAATTTTTTATTGGTATTGATAATTATTTTATTTTTATTAAAATATTAAATCATTATTTTCCCTACTGTTGCACTCTTTGGAGTGGGAATAGTAATTTTTACCCCTACGCTATCCAACGCTTTCCCTACTGTTGCACTCACTGGAGTGGGAATAGTAATTTTTACCCCTACGCTATCCAACTCTTTCCCTACTGTTGCACTCTCTGGAGTGGGAATAGTAATTTATACCCCTACGCTATCCAACGCTTTCCCTACTGTTCCACTCTCTGGAGTGGGAATAGTAATTTTTACCCCTACGCTATCCAACGCTTTCCCTACTGTTGCACTCTCTGGAGTGGGAATAGTAATTTTTACCCTCCCGCTATCCAACGCTTTCCCTTCTGTTGCACTCACTGGAGTGGGAATAGTAATTTTTACCCCTACGCTATCCAACGCTTTCCCTACTGTTGCACTCACTGGAGTGGGAATAGTAATTTTTACCCTCCCGCTATCCAACGCTTTCCCTACTGTTGCACTCTCTGGAGTGGGAATAGTAATTTTTACCCTCCCGCTATCCAACGTTTTCCCTACTGTTGCACTCTCTGGAGTGGGAATAGTAATTTATACCCCTACGCTATCCAACGTTTTCCCTACTGTTGCACTCTCTGGAGTGGGAATAGTAATTTTACCCTCCCGCTATCCAACGCTTTCCCTACTGTTGCACTCACTGGAGTGGGAATAGTAATTTTTACCCTCCCGCTATCCAATGCTTTCCCTACTGTTGCACTCACTGGAGTGGTAATAGTAAATTTTACCCTCCCGCTATCTTACGCTAAAAATATTGAATATTTTTTATAAATATTACGTTAATATATATATGTATTAAAAAATAAAAATGTATGTTTATTTTTTTTTAACTTACATTAATTATTTATTAATTTTAAAGTTATTTAAGTATTTTTAAGTATGTTTTAGTTAATTATATATATTATTTCATTAATTTTACATTACTTTTAAGATATTTAAAAAATTCGATATTTTGACTAACTATATTTTTTACAACTATATTTTGGATTCGATATTTTTGTACTTACCTGTTTGTAGATAGGCATTCGATATTTTGTCATTCTATATTTTTACTTCGATATTGTTGTAGGTCGATATTCTTGTATTCGATATTCTGTCAGTGATCCATGAGAGACATACTACTCTGGGTTGGGCTGAGATGTAATTCACAAAGTCTCAAGCCAATGGCTAAAGAGGCTGATCAAATAAGTCAGTGGTTGAAAGGGGCCCTCTGTATTTATATTGGAAATAATCGATCTGTTTAGACAGCTCTTCTTTCAAACGCAGCAGAGAATCTTTAAGGAGTGGGCAAAGGGGACAATTACCCAGGACCCTGTTTTCCAAGTGGCCCCCAGAATCTGGTTGGGACAGCTCTACTGCGCCAGTATTCTATTTTAACATATGATTATTTTCACTCATCGTAAGTTAAGAGCAAAGCATTTTATACAGAACTCTATTGCCTTTGGATAGGTTTGTGGTATACAAATACTACATACAGACATTCATTTAAACAATAGATAAAACTGTGTCACTTCCATTTGTAGCCTGCTGTGAGAGTGAGTGTCATGACTGTTAACAGGTTCAAGCTTGGGCCGGGCAGGTGCAGTTCCCTTCAGTTGAGTGTTCTCTGCATGCCTCTACACTTCACTCAGCAGTCACGCTCATCAGAAAGCCAGAACTGCAGGGCAGGGGCGGGCGAACAAGTCAAATTTCACCGCAAGGCCCTTCCGAAGCTGGATGCTTCATCTTAGACATTCGAGACTGAGATGTCAACAGAGCAATCCTTAGACATAATCAGTGCTTAATTTGAACTGGTGGTTTCCGGTGCTCATCACTGGCATGTAATTCATAGCACCGGCGCTTGTGAAGGTGTGCCACATGGTGGCGCTGTCTGCCATATTTAGTTATGAGCACAACAACAGATGTTTAATAATTTAATATGCATTAACAATCATTAACTTACTTTTTTACTCACCGGCGTTGGCGGTGATTGATTGCCCCGCCCTGCATCCGTGCTGGGATCGGATGCATTGACCGCCACAGCGAGTTCAGTGGGGACTCGGGCGGAGTCGGAGTTGTTGAATGACTGGATCCTCGATGGTCGTCAAAGGAGTCGGACCGTGAAGGCTTTGCTGCCAGGTGAGTGATGTTGTGGGTGACCGATCGATCAAGTGACTCCTGCCCATCTGTGGAGAGTGCAGTCTGGGAGCTCTGATCCTCACCCCTCTGATGCCCTAGGAGCGGCTGTTTGCTTGTCCCGAAGGGTTTCTTCTTGTGGGTCAGGTCAGGCTGAGGCTGTTCTTTGAAAGGAGGCATTTAGCTGCTCCGGTCAGAGGTTAGGTGCCCCACTGCCCTGGAGCTGACATCCCGACCGTGTGACCTGCACACTGACGGGCTCCAACAGTGGCATTCAAACCGCTCCATTCTGGTGCCTGGAGCCTGTCGCACGGGAAGTGGGATGTACTGAGTGTTGGCAATTGTGTGCGCATTTGACTGGGATGGCCAGGGAGTCTCCACTGCAGCAACTGGGGAGTGCTTTGAAAGGTAAAACCTCCAGCGTCTCCTCCCACGGTACTCATTATGTGTAAGTGTTAGTGGAGCCGATCAAGCTTTGCCAGTATGCAGCGACTTGGAGAGGGAATCAACTGTGCAGTTGAGCTGGCGACCCCATCTCCCCATTTTGCAAGTGTGATGCAAGCTGTTTGCTGTGGGAGCTGAGCTTTCTGAGAGGGTGAAAATTATTCAAATGCTTCAGGCTGGACCATGAGCATCTACCTTAAACCAACTGATCATTGCTGATTGTTTTTATTGACTTAGTGGGTTATTATTGCGCCTGGACAGGAATCAGCTCTCCATTTTGGGATTAGCCTCTTACAGCCCCGACCTGGGGTCCTTGGATACAAGATGGTGGCACATACAATTAGCTTGAAATAGAGATAAGACTATCATCAGAACTCAGGGTCAGGATCCTTAGGAGGATTCCCACTAAAACTATAGCCAGTATATCCTGTGGGAAAACTAATTGGAGACAGAAACAAACTACTGAGAGTAATGATTGGAGGATGAGCTGACAGCGCTGGAAACTCATGATGGCTGCCAGCCCGATCTCTCCTGAAGCGCTCTAGTTCTGTTTGTAACCACAATGGAATGTGAAGCTCGCGCTGTCGTACAACCGCGCACTTCACCTGAAGTAATTTCTGAGGTAGCAGCCTTTTCCGATGCGCTAGCTAGTTAGGGTAGTGGGGTCTGTTGTCATTTAGTTTCTTTGGAATATCCTTGGTAAGCGTTCTTCCGAATAACTAATTACCGTCATTTGAGCAGGCGCGACCTCTTTTGTAGTGTCTCTCCAGGGAGTCGGCCGACCGTGAGTCCTATTAAATTAGTGTCTCCTCAGAGAGTCGATCAGCAGTAACCTCCGTAGCGGTTGCGCATGAGTATTGTACCTCTTCTCATGCTTTATGCGCATCCTCAAGGAAAGACCAATTTTCAAAAGTGCCATACAGAATAACAAGACTAACTTGCGTTCCCCTACGGTTTAATGAGCACCCGAGTTCCTGATTCAGTTGAAGTTTCCAGATATTATACCAACTAAATTACAAGATCAAACTCCATAGTTAATTTGTCTTCCCGCTAGAAGAAGTCACTTGAACAATCAAAGAATACGACCTGAATATTTGTCATCTTACCTGAGCTGACCAGCGAACCAAAGACCCGTCGTCGTCTATCCTGACATGCAAGTAGACTCTACGAAACAAAAGAAAAGAAAATACAATTATTAATATAGTTATAAAAATGTATAAACAGCTAAGCAATTTTTCAATAGAAAGTTGAATTAAAGAAGAAGACGTACATACATAAGACGTAGAGGAGGAGCCATAGTAGTTTTGAGTATGATAAAGATAATTAAGAAGTAATAATAATATGCTAGAATGTAACCATAGATTAGATTACATTGTTTGTTTCTTCCTACAGTTATTCCAATATCGCAGAAGGGTACTGAGAGTGAGAAGAAGTAGAAGTGAAGTGGAAGTAACCTTTCTGGAGAAGAACCAAGACTATCAGGCTGTCTCTTATTATCTCCCCATCTCCTTTCCCCCCAGGGAACTCAGCTAACTCAAGCATAGAATTGAGTGGCGGGGTTTCCGGAGGTGTATTGGAAACTGGCATCTTTCTGCTCCAGAGTCTGTCCAAGTAAGTCTCTGACACTCAGTCACAAAGTCAAGGAGGACTCTGGGCATGTTGACGAGACATGAAAGAAAGATAGGACTAATCACCAGGTTTGTCTTTGGAGCGACCATCTTGTAATGGTGTCTCTGCTCTGCCAAGCATTTACCTGCATTCTTCCTTGAAATGTCCACAGTCTTCCTGATGTCTTTTGGTCTCTACCAAGTCCCTTGCCAATCTTGCGAACTCTTTTCCAGAATACAACTCACACTTTGACACAAAGTGAGATAGCTCAAGACCCAGTTTCAACTTATAAATAATGGAATATCAATTTTTATCTACACACTTTTAAGGTAGCTTCTCTACATTAACCTTAGATAACCATTTCCAGTTTAACATTCTTCTCCTCTTACTCTGTTGTTTTGCTCAACACCATGGCTCCAAACTTCAAGAGCCCCAACGAGGACCTGCTGTCATGGGTGGGGCATTACGCTTATACGATTATGTACCCCCCTAACCTATCTAAAAAAACACTACCAAGAATTTCCAACAATCTTCTCAAAAGGAACCCAGGAACGCTTGTTTTAGATGCCTACTTTTGATCATCTAAAGGTGTTGCTGTTAACAACCTTATCTTCTTCACTAACAGGAGAGCCCAATGAAAAAGAGCCTTTACGTCCATGCTCAGATCCAAATCATTAAAGGAAACACCTCTCGGCTTTCGCTTATCCATCATTCCATCTCCAATCCTCAAAGCTGATCTGACCATTTCCTGATACAACAACTGGAATATTCTTATTCAAGCATCAGACTGCAACTTAGAACAGTATGTTAAACTCTTTATTTGTATCAACAATTCATTGACTAACAATAACCCAGTGGTACTACCAAATCAAGGTCTTTCCTCCACATTGAATCTTCACCCCCCTGTCACCAGCTCTATCTCCTCCTCCACTTCTACTGCACTTTCTCGAATTCCGAGTAACCCACTCCCTTGCACCGTCAAAACTTCTGAGGGAAAACCTAGACCTCTTATCACAACTAAAGAATGTCGGATTACAACCTGCCCTCTCCCTCTACTCACAGGTCAGTGAATCTCAATGCTCACCCCCGTATAGCCATCCACAACAACAAGCTACGGAACTGTAGGTCTTGCAGCCAACCCTCATCCTCACCACCTTTGCTGCCTTGTGTGCCATGCTCAACTGACCACCAACACAAGATAGACAGCGAAGGTTATAGTCTGAGACCTTTGCATGCTCCTCCTCTTCTCACCTCACACAATACCCTCACCCTAAACCACAACCACCCATCACCTCTCCTGCTGCTTACCTATGAACAGATGAGGAATCCACACCTACTAACACTTCTCATTCCTCTGAGGGATCGCACTTACTGTCTCCCCACGTACCACCCGCACATACTTTAAACCCTCCCACCACTGAGGCTAAGCTGAATGACATCATGAAGGATCTTCATCTAGTCAAAGAGGGCCTTCAGAACTTAATAAATTTCTCTGTGAAGATGGAAAAGCTTTGGGAGCTAAATAGGACTTTTGAGTCTAATCAACCTAACCTTCCCACAAGGGTCAAACAATTCCGTAGAAATATCACATCCATGGAATACTCATTAAATCCAACGTGGATCTCCCGACCTTTTCCGAATCACCTCCCTAGACAGTATAGGGTTGCTGAACATTTGACCGGTGCTGATATTCACTCCCTTTTACTT
This sequence comes from Calotriton arnoldi, assembly GCA_963921515.1. Lineage (NCBI taxonomy): Eukaryota > Metazoa > Chordata > Amphibia > Caudata > Salamandridae > Calotriton > Calotriton arnoldi. The sequence continues at coordinate 781,813 of CAWUFW010008771.1, forward strand.
TCTTACAAAGCCTCTCATACTGACTCATCTCCCTCCACATTCAATATCCAAATTATTCCCGCCAACCTGTTTAGAGAATCCAGCGTCAACCTCAGATCAATTAACAAGGATAACTGATTAACAGTCCACACTTCACACATGGAAACTGTAGTAACCAAATATCACATCAAATTGATGCTTATTAACTGCCGATCAGCAGTAAGGCACGCAGTTGATATTGCTGACCTTATACTCGCACATGAACCAGACCTCCTGATATTAACCGAAGCCTGGCTCAATGACTCTTCTACACCAATCCTGGACATCTTAGTAACCCCCCCTTGAATATGATATCATTAGACTAGATAGACCAGTTAAAACTGGGGGTGGCATTGCATGCTTCAACCACTCCAATCTCTCCCTAGGACATACACAGTTGGCGCTGATGTCCTCCTGCGAACACTTGGCCATCGAAATCTTGAACAATGACAAGATAGCATGTACACTCCAAATGATCTATCATCCCCCGGGTGACAATCTTATTTTCATCAAACAAATAACTGAGTCCATAGGAGCGAACTCTGACCAACTCCTGAACCATTTCTTCCTTGGGGATTTCAACATACACTGGAATGATGAAAACAATCCATTAATATCCACTTGCAAGTCTTTCCTCTCTGACCTTAGCTTCACCTAATCGTGCAACAGTCCTACACATAACAAAGCTTCCACACTGGCCCTTATCATAGCTAAAGAGAACGTCAAACAACTGAATGCCATAGCACCTTGTGACTGGTCAGACCACTCCCTAATCTCCTTTCTCATATTGAAAGGGGTGTGGATTAGACAAGGACAAACTCGTAAGTCCAAACAATGGTCCAGAGATCTGAGTAAAATCAACGTAAATGATCTTACGTACTTGTGTAATAATCTTCTGCCTCCACTCCCCAACGTGAAAAATCTGGATGACCTCACTGAACACTAACTTAATTATAGATAGGACAAGTCACCCCATCCCTAAGAAGCCAAACACTGATTTATCTGTCCCTAACAACTTCCGACCTATCTCCAATATTATGACTCTAGCCAAAACAACTTGAGAAATGCGTACACACACAACTCTGCAAGCACATCGAACAGTTTCAGCTCCTCAACCAAGACCAGTCGGGCTTCAGATCTGGTCACAGTACAGAAACTCCACTAACAAACATTGTTGATGATGCACTAAGACTACTAGACCAGAAGGAACCGTGCCTGCTCATACTGCTTGATCTCTACTCAGCGTTTGACACAGTCAAACATGATATCATGATTGAACTCTTTGAAAACAGGATGGGGTTATCGGGCCTAGTTTTAAACTGGTTTGTTTCCTTCCTTCTCAATAGAACACAAAGAATCAAAGTCAACCATGACCTCTCCAATTGTAAACCAGTCTCAATTGAAGTACCTCAAGGATTGGCACTCTCTCCCACACTCTTCAATTTGTACATGGAACCTCTCACTAAAATTCTTAACAATTCAAACATACACTACCACATGTACGCAGATAATATTCAACTGTACATGAGAATTTATTCTACGCTGACATCCAAGCTCTTAACAGTGCACTTCTGAAAACCCAACAATGGTTATCTCACACCCACCTTATGTTAAACACACTCAAGATGGAATTCCTCCTGATTGCCCCTCACAATCACTCGGACCTCATTCAGTATTGGCTCAAACAACTAACGGCCCTCAATTACATCTCACAGATTGTAAACTCAACTAAATCCCTAGGCATAACCTTGGACAAATGCCTAAATATGCAAGACCACATCAGTGCTATAATGAGAGGAGCCAATCACCAACTCAACACATCAAGGAAAGTCAAACCATCCTTCTGCCTGAGGACATGAAACTAGCTGTCCAATCACTGGTCATCTCCCATTTAGACTCTAGAATTGTGACCCTGGCTGGGCTACCCAAAGCAAAACTGTCTCCTTTAGGGGCTACTCTGAACTCTGCTGCCAGTCTCGTCACGGGGTCAAAAAAACGTGATCACATCACACCAGATCTAACCCAACTCAACTGGCTCTCTCTCAATGCAAGGATCAGGTACAAGATAACCTGCACAATGCACTACATCACAACACTCCCTCTTACTTGACAAAACAGTTTGAAATTTCAGGCATGAATCGAGCCCTTAGAAGTTCCAATACTCTACTGCTGAAAACACAAAAGTTAAAAAAGAAGAAAACCTACAACCGCGCCTTCTCTTGGCTGGCTCCAAGAATATGGAATGATCTCCCTCCCGAAATCAGAATCAACCCCTCGACAGCCCCATTCAAAAAAGAAGTCAAAGGATTACTCTTGAGTAGCAGTGGCGGGTGGTGACTTTTCCAACTGGTGGAACGTAAAAGCTGGGGGTGAGTTTTACTTATCAAGCAAGCAAACCTGACTGAAATACAGACTGAGGATACTAATTTGACTTGTGCTTTGAAATTTGTGAGGATGCAACAGAGATGCAAAAGTACGAAGTGAACAGAAACATCTGAAATACTCTAATTTTCGCACGTTTTCTCTTGTTTTTTTGCACAAATAGACAAAAAGCTCTCTGTCCGTCAATTTGTTCAAATATTCTTGTTGCAAATTTCTGATGTCTTTAATATTTGATAGAATACAGTATTTAAAGTACCATAAATATCAGGAGTGTTTAAGCACTACTATTTACAACCTGAAAACAAACTTTTCTTGTCATAAAACTCCTTGACCACGATCGCCCAACCCTCTAAGGTCTATATTTTCTCAGCCAAGATGTCAGTGATATAAATCATAAAGTGCACTTTGGCTGTCAAACCTTTCTGGCAGATTAGTGATGCAAAAGAGTCCATGGGGTTGGGGAAGAGTCAGTTATGTGGCAGGACTATGTCCCCCACTACTGGGACCTTTTAGAGGCCCCAGACCGTCAGCTGATTTCACTGAAGCCCAGAAATGCTAAACTGAAGGATTGTGCCCCAGGCTAGAGGCCTTACAGAGGTTAGGGACTGTTCATTTTTCGTTAAAAGGCTCTGGGAGACTAAGGGGCATATTCTCAAAGAGTTATTGCCGCATTAGCTGCACTTTTCTGCCGCTAATGCGGCGATAATTTTATCGCTCTATTACCAAGCTGTCGCTAACAGCCGTTAGCAACAGTTTTTATGCGAAAGCGACCCTTGTAAAGATTGCCACTTCTGTTAGCGATAATTATATGAAGGAGAGGCGTTCCCGTGCAAAAACGGCCGCAAACGCCACTACTCCATATTCACAAGGGGATCCTTGAACTTCTGAAGACCAAAAAAACTGGCTCTAACTGCAGTTAGAGCCAGTTACTTAGGACCAGAAAATAGCTGGTCTTAAAAATGGGGATAACACTTGGGGCCACATCTCAGCAGGTTTTGGTGCTGGACAGCACTGCAAGCAATGTTGCAGCGCTGCCCTGCGACAAAACTACAGTGCAAGAATGCACACCATCAATAAGATAGTGCGCATTCCTGGGCCCCAGTCATGAAAAGTGTTGCAGCGCTGCGACAAGACAGCACTTCTCACTATGCCCTTCTTGCGACCGCATGGATACGCTGTATTCACTGGACAGTGCTCCATGATGCAAGTAATGACAGATACGTCAGGAATCCTGACGTATCTGTCTGTGCTAAAGTCACGCATTGCTGCAGTCGTGTCACAACCATGACGCAACTCCAGCAGAGCATGGGGCCAGCCTATCCCTGTGGCACTGCGTCACCCTCACGCCTGCCATCAGGCAGAAGCTACTGACGCAGTGCCGTCCATGAGGGGTGCCCGAATTTTGGTGCTGTTGGAGATCCATCGGTGGTGGTTGCGCGCTGCGGTGTCACCGAGTAGGATGTCTTTGGTGGATGGGAGACCCTGGGGTGCAATGAGGTCTACAATGGTATTGGAGAATGGGGGGCCATGGCCCGGGGAGCCTGCACATGAGGCTGCTGCAGAGGATGTGCTTGGGCTTGGTCCGGGTCTGGGAGTTGAGGTGGTCCATGGTCACCCTTGCGTCATTAGAGTGCGTGGTCAGTCGGAGTGTGCTTCTGTAGGTGATGGCAATGCCTCCTCCTTGATGGTCGGGGTGCTCCTTGCGGGTAATACTGCAGCCGTCAGTGATGGCGATGTCCTGTCCGGAGCAGAGGTTGGTCCAGGCAGGAGAGGTGGCGTCCAGGTTTGATGGCGATGAGGTTGCTGGCGTTGTAGCGGTGGAGTGTCCAAGAGGAAGGCTCCTTGGTGCTGAGCGCGGTCCAGGGGCAGACGGACGCAAACGGCGTAGCCTATGGGTTGCCTTTGGCACGGGAGATGACCATTACAACGCAGGCAGTACATCGTTAACAACGCAACTCCGACAACGCAGGTGCCTTTACATCGCATTTGATTACAACGCATTGTGAGGTCAGTAATGGGGTAATTTAAAGTTTTTCGGGTGGGTATGGGTTTGCGGATGTAAAATATGAAAATTGGGGTGTGTTTTGGGGTAAAATATGGAAATAGGGGGGTGCATTTGAGTCAAATTTGATTTTTGAGTGTGTTATGGGGGCTCAAAAAGGAATTCCAGGGTTCACAGTTGGGTTTGGGGTGCAAAGGTTAGTTTTGGGTTGCACTCACTGAAGTGGGAATAGTGATATTAATGTCTCCGCTATGCAACACCTACTCTACTGTTGCAATGTGCCTAGTATTAGTATGCATTGGAATGGAATGCAATGTTGTGGCATGCGTCGCAACCACGTATGTGCCTTTGGCACATGGGTGGTACGCCCGCTGTGCATGCCAGAAACCGGTCCTAGGATGCTTGTTTCCGGTCCAGGGAAGACATGGCTTGGCAGTTCGGGCTGGACTGTTCCCTTGAGGCACAGGGTCAGACTGATTTGCATATGGCCATGTCTGAACTGGGGTGGTGGAGTGAGCTAAAGAATGATGATGGATTAAACCCAGATCAGTTGACTGGGGGTGAGTGTTTGATTGGCTCAAACGTTCCGTCCATCATCCCCTTTTGTATCGCTTTGTTCACCCTAAGTTGGCGGGGGTATACCCAGACGTGGGTCCCTTGCTCACTTTGCCACTGGATTCAAGCAAGCCTGGCTGATGACGGCTGGAATGCCAGAAACCGGTCCTAGGATGCTTGTTTCCGGTCCAGGGAAGACATGGCTTGGCAGTTCGGGCTGGACTGTTCCCTTGAGGCACAGGGTCAGACTGATTTGCATATGGCCATGTCTGAACTGGGGTGGTGGAGTGAGCTAAAGAATGATGATGGATTAAACCCAGATCAGTTGACTGGGGGTGAGTGTTTGATTGGCTCAAACGTTCCGTCCATCATCCCCTTTTGTATCGCTTTGTTCGCCCTAAGTTGGCGGGGGTATACCCAGACGTGGGTCCCTTGCTCACTTTGCCACTGGATTCAAGCAAGCCTGGCTGATGACGGCTGGAATGCCAGAAACCGGTCCTAGGATGCTTGTTTCCGGTCCAGGGAAGACATGGCTTGGCAGTTCGGGCTGGACTGTTCCCTTGAGGCACAGGGTCAGACTGATTTGCATATGGCCATGTCTGAACTGGGGTGGTGGAGTGAGCTAAAGAATGATGATGGATTAAACCCAGATCAATTGACTGGGGGTGAGTGTTTGATTGGCTCAAACGTTCCGTCCATCATCCCCTTTTGTATCGCTTTGTTCGCCCTAAGTTGGCGGGGGTATACCCAGACGTGAGTCCCTTGCTCACTTTGCCACTGGATTCAAGCAAGCCTGGCTGATGACGGCTGGAATGCCAGAAACCGGTCCTAGGATGCTTGTTTCCGGTCCAGGGAAGACATGGCTTGGCAGTTCGGGCTGGACTGTTCCCTTGAGGCACAGGGTCAGACTGATTTGCATATGGCCATGTCTGAACTGGGGTGGTGGAGTGAGCTAAAGAATGATGATGGATTAAACCCAGATCAGTTGACTGGGGGTGAGTGTTTGATTGGCTCAAACGTTCCGTCCATCATCCCCTTTGTATCGCTTTGTTCGCCCTAAGTTGGCGGGGGTATACCCAGACGTGGGTCCCTTGCTCACTTTGCCACTGGATTCAAGCAAGCCTGGCTGATGACGGCTGGAATGCCAGAAACCGGTCCTAGGATGCTTGTTTCCGGTCCAGGGAAGACATGGCTTGGCAGTTCGGGCTGGACTGTTCCCTTGAGGCACAGGGTCAGACTGATTTGCATATGGCCATGTCTGAACTGGGGTGGTGGAGTGAGCTAAAGAATGATGATGGATTAAACCCAGATCAGTTGACTGGGGGTGAGTGTTTGATTGGCTCAAACGTTCCGTCCATCATCCCCTTTTGTATCGCTTTGTTCGCCCTAAGTTGGCGGGGGTATACCCAGACGTGGGTCCCTTGCTCACTTTGCCACTGGATTCAAGCAAGCCTGGCTGATGACGGCTGGAATGCCAGAAACCGGTCCTAGGATGCTTGTTTCCGGTCCAGGGAAGACATGGCTTGGCAGTTCGGGCTGGACTGTTCCCTTGAGGCACAGGGTCAGACTGATTTGCATATGGCCATGTCTGAACTGGGGTGGTGGAGTGAGCTAAAGAATGATGATGGATTAAACCCAGATCAGTTGACTGGGGGTGAGTGTTTGATTGGCTCAAACGTTCCGTCCATCATCCCCTTTTGTATCGCTTTGTTCGCCCTAAGTTGGCGGGGGTATACCCAGACGTGGGTCCCTTGCTCACTTTGCCACTGGATTCAAGCAAGCCTGGCTGATGACGGCTGGAATGCCAGAAACCGGTCCTAGGATGCTTGTTTCCGGTCCAGGGAAGACATGGCTTGGCAGTTCGGGCTGGACTGTTCCCTTGAGGCACAGGGTCAGACTGATTTGCATATGGCCATGTCTGAACTGGGGTGGTGGAGTGAGCTAAAGAATGATGATGGATTAAACCCAGATCAGTTGACTGGGGGTGAGTGTTTGATTGGCTCAAACGTTCCGTCCATCATCCCCTTTTGTATCGCTTTGTTCGCCCTAAGTTGGCGGGGGTATACCCAGACGTGGGTCCCTTGCTCACTTTGCCACTGGATTCAAGCAAGCCTGGCTGATGACGGCTGGAATGCCAGAAACCGGTCCTAGGATGCTTGTTTCCGGTCCAGGGAAGACATGGCTTGGCAGTTCGGGCTGGACTGTTCCCTTGAGGCACAGGGTCAGACTGATTTGCATATGGCCATGTCTGAACTGGGGTGGTGGAGTGAGCTAAAGAATGATGATGGATTAAACCCAGATCAGTTGACTGGGGGTGAGTGTTTGATTGGCTCAAACGTTCCGTCCATCATCCCCTTTTGTATCGCTTTGTTCGCCCTAAGTTGGCGGGGGTATACCCAGACGTGGGTCCCTTGCTCACTTTGCCACTGGATTCAAGCAAGCCTGGCTGATGACGGCTGGAATGCCAGAAACCGGTCCTAGGATGCTTGTTTCCGGTCCAGGGAAGCCATGGCTTGGCAGTTCGGGCTGGACTGTTCCCTTGAGGCACAGGGTCAGACTGATTTGCATATGGCCATGTCTGAACTGGGGTGGTGGAGTGAGCTAAAGAATGATGATGGATTAAACCCAGATCAGTTGACTGGGGGTGAGTGTTTGATTGGCTCAAACGTTCCGTCCATCATCCCCTTTTGTATCGCTTTGTTCGCCCTAAGTTGGCGGGGGTATACCCAGACGTGGGTCCCTTGCTCACTTTGCCACTGGATTCAAGCAAGCCTGGCTGATGACGGCTGGAATGCCAGAAACCGGTCCTAGGATGCTTGTTTCCGGTCCAGGGAAGACATGGCTTGGCAGTTCGGGCTGGACTGTTCCCTTGAGGCACAGGGTCAGACTGATTTGCATATGGCCATGTCTGAACTGGGGTGGTGGAGTGAGCTAAAGAATGATGATGGATTAAACCCAGATCAGTTGACTGGGGGTGAGTGTTTGATTGGCTCAAACGTTCCGTCCATCATCCCCTTTTGTATCGCTTTGTTCGCCCTAAGTTGGCGGGGGTATACCCAGACGTGGGTCCCTTGCTCACTTTGCCACTGGATTCAAGCAAGCCTGGCTGATGACGGCTGGAATGCCAGAAACCGGTCCTAGGATGCTTGTTTCCGGTCCAGGGAAGACATGGCTTGGCAGTTCGGGCTGGACTGTTCCCTTGAGGCACAGGGTCAGACTGATTTGCATATGGCCATGTCTGAACTGGGGTGGTGGAGTGAGCTAAAGAATGATGATGGATTAAACCCAGATCAGTTGACTGGGGGTGAGTGTTTGATTGGCTCAAACGTTCCGTCCATCATCCCCTTTTGTATCGCTTTGTTCGCCCTAAGTTGGCGGGGGTATACCCAGACGTGGGTCCCTTGCTCACTTTGCCACTGGATTCAAGCAAGCCTGGCTGATGACGGCTGGAATGCCAGAAACCGGTCCTAGGATGCTTGTTTCCGGTCCAGGGAAGACATGGCTTGGCAGTTCGGGCTGGACTGTTCCCTTGAGGCACAGGGTCAGACTGATTTGCATATGGCCATGTCTGAACTGGGGTGGTGGAGTGAGCTAAAGAATGATGATGGATTAAACCCAGATCAGTTGACTGGGGGTGAGTGTTTGATTGGCTCAAACGTTCCGTCCATCATCCCCTTTTGTATCGCTTTGTTCGCCCTAAGTTGGCGGGGGTATACCCAGACGTGGGTCCCTTGCTCACTTTGCCACTGGATTCAAGCAAGCCTGGCTGATGACGGCTGGAATGCCAGAAACCGGTCCTAGGATGCTTGTTTCCGGTCCAGGGAAGACATGGCTTGGCAGTTCGGGCTGGACTGTTCCCTTGAGGCACAGGGTCAGACTGATTTGCATATGGCCATGTCTGAACTGGGGTGGTGGAGTGAGCTAAAGAATGATGATGGATTAAACCCAGATCAGTTGACTGGGGGTGAGTGTTTGATTGGCTCAAACGTTCCGTCCATCATCCCCTTTTGTATCGCTTTGTTCGCCCTAAGTTGGCGGGGGTATACCCAGACGTGGGTCCCTTGCTCACTTTGCCACTGGATTCAAGCAAGCCTGGCTGATGACGGCTGGAATGCCAGAAACCGGTCCTAGGATGCTTGTTTCCGGTCCAGGGAAGACATGGCTTGGCAGTTCGGGCTGGACTGTTCCCTTGAGGCACAGGGTCAGACTGATTTGCATATGGCCATGTCTGAACTGAGGTGGTGGAGTGAGCTAAAGAATGATGATGGATTAAACCCAGATCAGTTGACTGGGGGTGAGTGTTTGATTGGCTCAAACGTTCCGTCCATCATCCCCTTTTGTATCGCTTTGTTCGCCCTAAGTTGGCGGGGGTATACCCAGACGTGGGTCCCTTGCTCACTTTGCCACTGGATTCAAGCAAGCCTGGCTGATGACGGCTGGAATGCCAGAAACCGGTCCTAGGATGCTTGTTTCCGGTCCAGGGAAGACATGGCTTGGCAGTTCGGGCTGGACTGTTCCCTTGAGGCACAGGGTCAGACTGATTTGCATATGGCCATGTCTGAACTGGGGTGGTGGAGTGAGCTAAAGAATGATGATGGATTAAACCCAGATCAGTTGACTGGGGGTGAGTGTTTGATTGGCTCAAACGTTCCGTCCATCATCCCCTTTTGTATCGCTTTGTTCGCCCTAAGTTGGCGGGGGTATACCCAGACGTGGGTCCCTTGCTCACTTTGCCACTGGATTCAAGCAAGCCTGGCTGATGACGGCTGGAATGCCAGAAACCGGTCCTAGGATGCTTGTTTCCGGTCCAGGGAAGACATGGCTTGGCAGTTCGGGCTGGACTGTTCCCTTGAGGCACAGGGTCAGACTGATTTGCATATGGCCATGTCTGAACTGGGGTGGTGGAGTGAGCTAAAGAATGATGATGGATTAAACCCAGATCAGTTGACTGGGGGTGAGTGTTTGATTGGCTCAAACGTTCCGTCCATCATCCCCTTTTGTATCGCTTTGTTCGCCCTAAGTTGGCGGGGTATACCCAGACGTGGGTCCCTTGCTCACTTTGCCACTGGATTCAAGCAAGCCTGGCTGATGACGGCTGGAATGCCAGAAACCGGTCCTAGGATGCTTGTTTCCGGTCCAGGGAAGACATGGCTTGGCAGTTCGGGCTGGACTGTTCCCTTGAGGCACAGGGTCAGACTGATTTGCATATGGCCATGTCTGAACTGGGGTGGTGGAGTGAGCTAAAGAATGATGATGGATTAAACCCAGATCAGTTGACTGGGGGTGAGTGTTTGATTGGCTCAAACGTTCCGTCCATCATCCCCTTTTGTATCGCTTTGTTCGCCCTAAGTTGGCGGGGGTATACCCAGACGTGGGTCCCTTGCTCACTTTGCCACTGGATTCAAGCAAGCCTGGCTGATGACGGCTGGAATGCCAGAAACCGGTCCTAGGATGCTTGTTTCCGGTCCAGGGAAGACATGGCTTGGCAGTTCGGGCTGGACTGTTCCCTTGAGGCACAGGGTCAGACTGATTTGCATATGGCCATGTCTGAACTGGGGTGGTGGAGTGAGCTAAAGAATGATGATGGATTAAACCCAGATCAGTTGACTGGGGGTGAGTGTTTGATTGGCTCAAACGTTCCGTCCATCATCCCCTTTTGTATCGCTTTGTTCGCCCTAAGTTGGCGGGGGTATACCCAGACGTGGGTCCCTTGCTCACTTTGCCACTGGATTCAAGCAAGCCTGGCTGATGACGGCTGGAATGCCAGAAACCGGTCCTAGGATGCTTGTTTCCGGTCCAGGGAAGACATGGCTTGGCAGTTCGGGCTGGACTGTTCCCTTGAGGCACAGGGTCAGACTGATTTGCATATGGCCATGTCTGAACTGGGGTGGTGGAGTGAGCTAAAGAATGATGATGGATTAAACCCAGATCAGTTGACTGGGGGTGAGTGTTTGATTGGCTCAAACGTTCCGTCCATCATCCCCTTTTGTATCGCTGTGCATGGGCGCACAGCGGATGCCATTGAGAAATGCTGGGAAGGGCTGGACAGCTGTGAGGTGGTAAACGCTGGAAAGAACACTGGATGGGGAGTGAATGCGGGGATGTGTGTGAGCAGATGTTGTATAAATTTTAATAAGGGAAGTATTACCTCGAAGCCGGGTCCTGTGTCTTTGTTGCTCCTGCTCTCCTGCGTCTGCTTCCAGAAACAGGAAGTAGGCAGCCAGGCTCCCTCCCCTGAGCCAATCACAACGCTGCGTTGCGGGGGTGGGATTGGTAATTGGCAACGGGACAAGGCATGCAGCCAGGGGCTGGAGGGGTGGGCATGTTCTCCATGCAGGCTGTAATGCAGCCTGCATTATGAACAGGGAAGTGTGCATGACTGCTTTGGGTGGCCTGAGTGGGCCGACCAAACAGTCATTGTGCACTTGAGTGGGCATGCCAATCCGCCCGTGCCGCGCCCCATGCTTGGAGCAATCCTACCCACCCTCCCATCCGCAAGGGAAACATAGCACGGTTACATCAGTAAGTTATCATCATGTGATGATTGTTCCTCTTCTGCACTGCTTGAAAGCAGTGGGGCGACGCTCTTCCGCCATAGCAGATGAGCCGCCACTGGGAGTGCGTCATCTACATGTGCTAGGCCTGGGGGACTCGACCCCCAGGCGTCCTGCGCTACGCGTCCCACCTTCTCCTTACCTGGACATTGACACCGTGGTGCAATCCGCTGCACTCTCTCCAAATCTGTGACTCAGCCAGCAGGAGCCTCAGCCAGGAGGGATTTCACAAGCCTGGCTACAGCAGTCGCCGCCAAGTCCGCTGGTGAACCTCCCGTTGCAGTTGATGCAGCAGGGCCCCCTTAGGCGTGAAGTTGCAGTGCTCCCGCCACACAAGTTCGGCGCAGCTCAGGGGCCTCACCCTCCACAGCGTCCGGCCAGCCCAACATCATCCGGCCTGTGATGCAGAGAGGCGGCACCCACCGTTGGTAATCCCCTCCGTGCACCCCGGTGTAGTGGTGGATCGTAGTATACGATGCAAACCTCCCTACGTTGGGGCGCAGGAGCGCCTCTACTATTAACAGCTCCAAGGTGCGCTTGGCGGTCTTCTCACACAGGTCAGCAACGTGTCTCCATGCGACCTGCCAGACTTCACCACCAGGTACGGGCGATCGACGCGCCTCAATGTCTACCGCCACGGCTCATCAACTCCAGAGCTCCTCCGCATCCCACTCCACACTCCAGACGCAGGTCCAGCGAGGTATCCAGGCTCCAGATGCAGGTCCAGCGAGGCATCCAGGCGCAGGTCCAGCGAGGCATGCAGGCTCCAGGCGCAGGTCCAGCGAGGCATGCAGGCTCCAGGTGCAGGTCCAGCGAGGCATGCAGGCTCCAGGCGCAGGTCCAGCGAGGCATGCAGGCTCCAGGCGCAGGTCCAGCGAGGCATCCAGGCCCCAGACGCAGGTCCAGCGAGGCATCAAGGCTCTCATCCTGGTCATCCTGGATGTTGGCTGGCTTGCAGGGGTTGTTGATGTGTGCTGCACTTGGCCCTGACTGCTCCATTCTGCATTTTATTGGTTTTTATGCCTATGTTATAATGGAGGTTGACTGATAGGCTATTTTTTGCATTAGAGACCAAAAAATCTCACGTTGTGCTGACTAGCGTGAGTTTTTTTTGCCGCTAATGGGCCTATCAGTAGTTATCGACCGCTAACGCCGGATTTCCTATCGCCATCGCACTGATGTTAGCGGCAGTTTTCACTGCCGTTCCCTGATACTATCGCCATGTAGCGACGGCTTGTAAATACGCCGCTAACATGGCGATAGTTTTCAGGGTTAGGCGGCGATAAAAAAACTGCCGCTAACTGACGTTTGCGGTAGGTATCGCCGGTCCTTGAGAATATCCCCCTAAGTGATTTGCACAAAATCATAGGACGTTGAGACAACGCTGGAACTTTAACCTGGTTCCCCAGTTTCAAAGGCGGCAGCTCTGGCAGTGACCACATCACATATGACAAAACTTAAAATTTGCTTTATTTCCAGGGCAACCCTGAGAGTTACCAATGTCGTGTATATATTTATTGGCACTTTAATTATTAGGCTGAAAAGCATCTGTCTTCCACAGCACTCTTGATAACTTTTATGACCGACATTGCAATGCTGGCTGAAAGGTAGCCCAGTCTGGCTTGCATTGTTTATTTGTCTCTCAGTTTAGTTTCTTTTGGGTTTTTTAAAAACATTTTTTCTCACCTGCCTCGTGGCTCCAGCACTATCTGGGTGGCAGCGTCGGATTGGTAACGCGGGCACTCGGGCTATGCCCGAGGGGCCGGTATCCGAATTCCAGCTGTGGGCTGCTTTTTTGGGCAGCCTGGGGGGCCGATTTGGGCTGTCTGTGTTGTTCGGATGCCGCCAGCGGGCCAGTCGGTGCTTGAGTTGCCTTTCTGGAGACAGATGGGCCTCTATTACCTCCCTTTTATCAGAGGGCAGAGGTGTCACTCCCTTTGTCTCCCTGGGCCGGCCCATTAATATATGCATATTGAGCGGGGGCATGGGGCCTGAGCAGAAGTGGCCTCACTTGTTTTCAGGTGTGTTTCACCAATGTGAACTAATCCGTGCATTTTTTTAACTCCCCCCGCCCCCTTTTTTAAATAAAATTTCTCCGAAGCAGTGTTTTGCGGAAAGGCAATATGCAAATGAGGGCCACTTTTTTTTAGCGTGCCCGGGCCGATTTTTAATCCCAACCCAACCCTGCTGGGTGGTTATCTGCAGCCAGGCTGCTTTGTCACCCTCTGCGTTCGAGTCCCCCAGCTGCTTGCAAATCCAATGTGCTTTCTCCTTTCTCCAACTAAAAGCAGCGCGTGAAGAAGACACTAGGAAAGGGGGGGCCGCTCGGCCCCCCCCGCACGTATGGCGGGGCGCCGGCCCCCTCCTCCCCCTGCACTCTCGGTGGTGGGGCGTGCCCCTCCGCCACGTCTTGATGACGCGGCGGGCGCGCCCCACCGCCGATTGGTGCTGGCTCCTGCATTGACCCGGAAGCAATCTAATTGCTTCCGGGTCAAAGTTGGGGAGCCAGAGTGGGCGGACCAGTTGTAACTGGTCTGCCCCCAGAGGGGTTAAAAGGCCGGGGGAGCGCGGGAGGCGCCCTCTTGTTCCCGCACTCCCCAGGCTTGCCCCGCGCCTCGTCAAGGCACAGAATAATCTTTCCCACCCACCAGCCCCTGAAGCAGACTCTTGGGTTTGTATGTTGATTGTATCATTTTAGGTTCGTTTTCACTGTAGTTGTGAGATGGTGTGAGTTTTCCTTAGGCCTTTTTTCCCGTTTACAGGCTCAAGTATCAAGCTATGGTTGCACAGTAAGGTTTTGTGTAAACTTTGTCCTTAGGCCTTTTTCCCGTTTGCAGGTAACATAATTGTCGTATTTATTGATAGTCCTTGGTCAGGCGGTAAGGTCATGATCGGTGAGCAGTCAATTTAAGGTCCTTAGGGGCGTCACCATTCTTGAATGGGGTCACCCAGGGGAGGGGCAAGTGGTCTCTCCCAGAACTCCAGGGACGGTACATCCGCTTGGTTGGATGGGTGCGGGGAGGGGGAGTCACGCTTTCTTTGGGCTGGTTAGCCACCCCGCACGTGCACGATGACGTCATTAAACAGCGCAGAGTGCAAGGGCCCCCCCTTTTGGGTAATGGAGTTCATGGAGCGTACGGGGGTAACCGGGAGGGGGGGAAGTACCCTCTCGGTAAACGGGCCCTCTGCGCATGCGCACTCATATGTGAGGGCGTAGCTGGTTAATAAGGATTTGACACCGGTTAGCGACCTTGCCGTAGGCCCAAAACTAGGATATGCAGAAAAGTCATAAGTATGATGTTAGATTCGGTTAGGAAACACGCTGTATTAGACATTTGTTAAGGTTAGCCATTGATATCAGTCTACATTGATTGTAATCGAATGTCTAATTTTTCTGCAAAAAATGCTTGTGTAAATATTGTTTATTTCAAATTTTAATTTGTTTTCATGTTTTAATAAATACGGCCGGGGGGTCGCGAGACCCCCCGCCTTCCAAAGAAAACTCCTCTCATGTCCAATTGCTTTAATTGTTTAACTGTGGTAGTGCGCAAGACAGGGAGGGGGATTGTCGGTAGTCCCTGACCATATTGATTCTGCGCAGTGTGTCTTCAAAATCTGTGAAGACCTACGGCGCAGACACGATTTCTCGCCTGCCACCAATAGTCTCACCCCACCCTTTCACAACGTGTCACAGGGTGGGGTGGGGTCAGTGACGATCACGGACCCCACCCCACCCTGCAAGGAGCTTGAAAAGGGTGGAGTGACAGTGCTTTCCCGTCCCTGATTGACATGAAGCCCCTGGCACTGCAGGGCTTGAGCCTGAAGCGCCCGGGGCCTCAGGGGGTGGAGCTCCGCTAGGAGGCAATGATTTTGCCGAGCTGATGACCTCACAGGCTCCAGGGCTGTCAGATCGTCAGCTCAGCCAATGCTTATGAAAGTAGATGTCAAATGACAGTCTGCACATAATGTCCCTCGAGGCTTCCTCAACAGCGTTTATTTCGTACCTCCCCCCCACAGCCCCACCCTCAGTGACATCAGGTATGGGTGAAATCTCTTGTGATACTTGTGCTAAACGGATTGAGGCTGGCACGAAAGAGTGGTTGTGGGTGGAGGGTGGGGAGGGGGTGAATTAGGATAGCTGTGTTGGTAAAGCCATTGCTGCAGCGTGGGACTGGGAGAGGTGCAGAGAAATGACATGTATGGGACCGGGGACTGGCAGCTCAAGTTTACACTCTTTGTGAACGATGATGCTGTGTATGGCATTTTTGTCTTCTCCTTTCAGTCTCACGCTACAAAATAACGATATATGTAGCTATGTAAGTATTACAAGGCGCACCGCACACCAGGGTCTTGCCCTGCTGTTGGCATTTCAAGAGCAAAGCACAAAGATGCTATGAGGGAACCAGAGAGCGGCCATTCGCCATTGTCGTGCGCCCCTCAAATATAGCCAATGCTGTAAAGGATGGAGCGTGATTACAGTCACTGAGCAGGACGTCACAAATCTATTGTTTCAGCTAAAAGCATGCGATTAATATACATTTATATGCATAATTTATCATTTTAATCGAGTGAAAAAGATATGAAAATCTTAAAATACGCATCAAGACTGCGAAAAGAGAAGGTAATTAAAGTCTTAAAAGTCTTCCTTTAAACAAGGCAGGCCATACTTCCTCTAAGGTCATATCTAATGAGCCGCCAGAGTGAAGCATCGCAGCCTGTGCCTGGAAGAATCTGTGCGGCAGCACAGCGCTACAGCTTCTTTGGGGGACTTACGCCCACGTTTCTTACAAAGAGGGACACGTATTCACTTTTGTGGGGTGTCAAATTTTGTGCTGAAAAGTGAAAAAATGAGATTGTTTCTGGACCACCACATTTGCAATTACATAGCTCGTGAATGTGTTTGTTAGTTGCCCATCTTAAGGTCAAAGGTCATAGTAGTAAGCCTGCATTTGAAGTACATGAAGCTGGACCTCTGGCACCATGATATCAAGATGCGAGCCATGGACATGTTTGAGTCTCAGTTCCAGGATCGTTTTCGACAGGGAACCCTCTTTGGCGCTGTTAGTCTCGTTGTCTGTCACCTGCCAATAGTTCGCTTTGATGATAGCAATGCTTGTTGTTCTTAGTTTACTTGGATTCTCCCACAGTTCACCACAGCCAATGGTTTTTAGAGTTTTCTCTCCGTGCTTTATCCAAGATCTGTTCTTTAGAGGCTTCCATGTGAGTGACGTCATGCAGGCGTTTTAGGTACACCTCGGTGTGAGGGTTTACATGCTTCCTCACGCACAGCAGGACTGGCCACAGCTGGATCATATCCTCGATTGGGTGACGCCCAAGTTCTAACCTGAAAGACTTTTGTGGGGTTCCACGCCCCGAAAGAAGGAATTTCCATAGGCAATAAACTTCTTTCTTTTGTATCTTGGGTGTTTTTCCCTAACACCTTCACTCCTTTCCATCTGTAGCCACCACAATTGCCTTTATCCTGTGTACAACTAGTACGTCTACAAAACTGTACACTCAGGGTCCGATTACGAGTTTAGTGGTGCAGTGGCGGGACCGCTCCACCGCTGCACCGCCAAACCCGCGTGAGAACCGCCCGCCGTATTAGGACCTTTTTAGTCACTGGTGGGCGGTTCCTTTGGCGTTTCTATGGCGGTGCCTATAAAATAGGCACTGCAATGGAAACGTCAAAGGAAGTTCCAGCATGGCATGGACTGTGAATCCACATGGAGTGAGGCAAAGGGCCCCCTTTCTTTCCTCACCGCCACTGTTTTTCATGGAGGAAAAACCTCCATGAAATCAGTGGCGGTGAGGAAAGTCGTAATATGCTTGGCGGGACGGCGGCAGTCCTACGAAGCATATTACTGCCTCAAGACCGCCGTGCCACCACCAGGAAACCCCCTGGCAGAGTCGGCGCTCCTAGGGAGGCATGACCACCAAGGTCGTAATGTGGTGGTCGGAAGACTGCCACCACCACCTCACCTCTAGTACGGCGGTCCGGGGTCCGCCAGACTCGTAATTAGGCCCACAGAGTTTTGTGCAGGGCGCATCCTGCCCTGAAATCAAGGAGCTCTCAAGCGTGATCAAGGAAAATGAGACACAGTGAAGTATTGTGATTTGACTATGACCAAAAGATTTGTTCAAATGGAGGTGCTGGGATTTGAACCACGTGTTTCCTGGTTACCTATTGTGCCAACTTAGATAATGGATTGATGTCTTCTGCGCTACACTGCTAACAGCACCAAATGACTGTTCTATCAGGAGCTAAATCGTACATTGTGTCGAATAAATGAACCAATCAAATGACAAATGAATCTGACAATTGCAGTTTTGATAAATAAGATTACTCACTTAAAGGTAGACAAAAGCCTGTTAATATGCTATTATCACTAATTTCCAAAGACTTAACAAAGAGAATGATTTCAGGACTGTCTCAAGCTCAGCCCGGAGCACCTCAGTGAAGGAAATTACACATATTAGCAAAACAAAGAGGTGTCGAATATTCCACAGAGATGACGCTGATTACTACATGTCTTCAATGAGACACATTCAAGTGCAGCACTTGGCATGTTCAGTGAGACACATAGAAGTGCAGTGTTTTGGCATATTCAGTTAGACACATGGAAGTGCAGAGCTTGGCTTGTTCAGTGAAACACATGGAAGCACAGCGCTTAGCATGTTCAGTGAGACACATGGAAGTGCAGAGTTTGGCATGTTCAGTGAGACACATGGAAGTGCAGAACTTGGCATGTTCAATGAGACACATGGAAGTACAACGCTTAGCATATTCAGTGAGACACATGAAAGTGCAGCGTTTGGCATGTTCAGTGAGACACATGGTAGTACAACGCTTAGCATGTTCAGTGAGACAAATTAAAGTGGGGCGCTTGGGATGTTCAGTGAGACATGTGGAAGTGCAGAGCTTGGCATGTTCAGTGAGACACATGGAAGTGCAGCGCTTAGCATGTTCAGTGAGGCATAAGGGAGTGCAGCGCTTGGCATGTTCAATGAGGCATAAGGGAGTGCAGCACTTGGCATGTTCAATGAGACATAAGGGAGTACTGCACTTGCATGTTCAGTGAGACACATGGAAGCGCAGCGCTTAGCATGTTAAATGAGACACATGGAAATGCAGCACTTGGCATCTTCAATGAGACATAAGGGAGTACTGTGCTTGGCATGCTCAATGAGACACATGGAAGTACAACGCTTGGCATGTTCAATGACACACAAAGAGTGCAGAGCTTGGCATGTTCAATAAAGACGTAAGGGAGTATGGTGATTGACAGGTTCAATGAGACACAAGGGAGTGCAGAGCTTGGCCTCTTCAATAAGTCACATGGCAGTGTAGTGCTTGGCATGTTCAATGAGGCATATGGCAGTGCAGCGCTTGGCATGTTCAATGAGGCATAAGGGAGTGCCACACTTGGCATGTTCAATGAGATATAAGGGAGTACTGCACTTGGCATGTTCAGGGAGACACATGGAAGCGCAGCGCTTAGCATGTTAAATGAGACACATGGAAGTGCAGCACTTGGCATCTTCAATGAGACAATTGGAAGATCAACGTTTGGCATGTTCAATGACACACAAGGAGTGCAGCGTTTGGCATGTCCAATGAGACATAAGGGAGTACTGCGCTTGGCATGTTCAATGAAACACATGGAAGTACAACACTTGGCATGTTCAATGACACACAAAGAGTGCAGCGCTTGTCATGTTCAATGAGACATAAGAGAGTATGGCACTTGACATGTTCAATGAGACACAAGGAAGTGCAGAGTTTGCCATCTGCAATGAAGCATAAGGGAGTGCAGCGCTTGGCTGCAGACAGAGTTCCACATACAATTTTCTGCATATGAAGTGCCGAAAAAAGTTCAAGCTGAGATGCGTCTTTTTGGAATGTATGATTGTGTCCTGCTGCCCAGCGCAAGACAGTTTTTGTGTTTACCAAACTACATTAGAGGGGGAAAAGGACAGCATCAGGGATGCAAGCCATGTCTTCTCTGATAAGTCGCCAGGGCCAAGCCAGAGTCAGGCATTTGGCCCGTGCCAAGCCTGTGCCTTGCTTAACTCACCCACCAATATACTTCCTCCAGAGGCTGGGCAGAGTAGGCAAAGACTTGGAAGGATTGTTCATTTCATAAATGCACCAGCCTGCCTGGCATACACAGGCTGCCTTTTGCTCAGAATCTTACATCCAGTCTTTTCTTCAATCTGAATCCAAACAAAGGCAGGAAATCTTTGGCCAAACTGGTGCTATACCCAGGAAGATGGCCTGTGAGAATATTGGGCACTTGGGAAACAGGCAGTGAGTGCCAGGCATAAGTTTGAATTGTGGGAATCCCTATCAGCCTTTTTTATGCTACTGAAAGGTGGAACATTTAGTAGCATTAAATAGGGTTAATAGTAACCCCTGTAATTTACTTTGCTTGGCAAAGGTGGTATAATGAACTATATAAGGAGCAAGGTGGTATTGTTGCAGGCTACGTGTAAGTCTTTTCTCTCAGATCCACAACCTGCCCTAGTGGGCCGATGTGCCTCCCTGACCTATTCAGAGGGATTCCTGACTGTGTGATGTGGTTCATGGCTCTGAAGCTCAGCTTAATCATCCAGCGCTCACCAAAAAGTCATCCACATCTTTGCACCCAGATCCTTCTTTTCAGTCAAGTTCCCAAGGCTGTTTATTGTGGCCTCATCCTTCACCCACCATGGCAACTTAACTGCCATTCCTAGCAGCAATACCAAGAAGAGAAGGTGCTGTCAGGCTGCATTGAATGCCTAATTTGCCATACAAGACCCAAGCATGTTAGTGGATTTTTTTGGTGGCACTTATTTCTGTGGTGCCCTGTGAATGTGCTGTGCTCAGAGAGTTGAAACATGGCTTTTAAACCAGTATATGAGCAAAACAGATGCTTGTGTTTCAACCCAACCTCAATACATGACCATCAAGCATGGACCACCTGCCTCACACTGGCATAGCATCATGTCTATGTGGTGACACTCCAATGTTACTGTTCTCCCACGCAAAGTGAGACAACTTGTGTATATAATGTCCAAAGGCACTCTAGCAACTCCAAGCTTGAATAATTCATCAAGCATCATCCTCCTCTCACTGCACGGCTTCCTTGTCTAATTCTTCCTTTCAGAACATCCACTCTTTGGATTCGCATTGAAGGAATTTGCGTGGGAACACCCACCGCCATGCCCATGGAACGCCTCCTTGACGCAGAGTAAGGGAAGTCAGCGACTTGCGCTACTTTGTCTTGCTCTTTATCAATGTGGCTTTGCAAAGCCATGCAGGGTGGCTTTGTGTCACCTCATAGATATGATTGAGAGGCATGCGCCACCAGAGCATCAAAAAAAGTGACACTCCGGTGGCGTAAGCCTCTAATAAACAAGCCCCTAATTGTATAACTGAAACTCCGGCTTACATCTTAAAGGGTTGGTTTCAGGGTCAGGTACGTGAACATGGAAGGTGGCAAAGTGGTGGTATGAGGGGGTTCCTCACCATCTCTTGCAGAGGGTTTCATTGAACCACCGTCCAAGAGCAGCGTGAAAAGCTTGCATCTCTGTATTATGATGACCTGGACAGATCAGGCCTCATCATTGAATGTCAGCAGTTCCAACATTCTGCATTTCAAGAGAAAGAAACTATGTTCATATCTTGCTGCTACACAGAAAAATAAAAACAGATGGCCTAGAAATCACTTTACCCAAAGTTGCAATCACACAGCGGCAGATTTACAAGAAACGGAAGCCTCTCTGCGTTGGAGCAGAGATGCGTCAGTTTCCCTACGCCTGTGTGCAAAACCCTTGCGCCACCATAGATACGTCGTATTTACAATACGGCACACCATGGCGCAAGGATTGACAAATGCGTCAGAAATTCTGACGCATCTGTTGGCACAAAAGTCACGCATTGCTGGAGTTGTGTCGCAAACACGACGCAACTCTAGCAATGCATGGGGATGCCCATATTTATTGTGCTGCATCATTCCTTACGCCTACTCCAAGCAGACGTAAGGTTTTGACGCAGTGGCGTCCTAGAAGTGGCGCAGTAAAATCTTGTAGATTTCACTGCGTCACTTCTATGAGGCTTTCCTGTGTGGGAACGCCCACCCTGCATACACATTATACCTGACTCAGGTATAATGTGACGCAGGGCTTTACAACGTGACGCATCTCCCTAGATGTGTCACGTTGTAAATGGGCCGCAACGCGGCGCATTGTTTACGGTGCTGCTGCGTCACAAAAAGTGACGCAACGGAGGTGCAAACGTGACGCAAGGGTATTGTAAATCTGCCCCACTGTGTTTACTCCAGTCAGTATGGACACAGGCTGCACTGGTAAAAGTTATTTCCGAAAAATTGAGCTAAATCATCATACTGTAAGCAAGACTGAACCGTCAGTGTAATATTGAGTTGGAAATACTTCAAGAAATATAATTTTCATATTTACATAATGAGTTTGAAGTAAGCAAATCTAGAACAAGATGCAAATTAAAAAAGTAATATCTAACAGATGGTCCATAAATCAGGAGAGAGATAACAAAGATTTACATGAAACCTTATTTTGGAAAAATAAATACACAAGTAATTGTAAACCATTTAAATAAGTGTTTATAGAAATAGAAATATAATCTTATTACTTTTTAAACAAAAGTAAATCGTAAGAATTTTTTTTTTCAAACATTCTCTCGGGAGAAGCATTCCTTCTACCTCAGAATCTTCACAGATTTTTCCTCAGCACAAAAAATGAATGATGTCTTTAATCGGTGTGGGGCACCGGAGGGATGCTCCCCACTGCAAAAATGTAGGCTGTCCAAAATTAAAAGGAAAACTGAGATCTGAATCAGTCAGTAGAACAAGAGTGTTGTTCCTTACTACAAGAAACGGAGGATGTCCAAATTAAGACCATGCTGCCTGAATTAAAAACGGAGTTTGGACAAATACTGAGTTGGAAACATACAAATATTCCTCTAAAATCAGCCGAACTACGAATTCCGATTTACTCACCTGTTATCAGGAGAGACCTCAGTGCTGCATCTTTTAGCCCAGCACTGACCCTGAAAAGTAATTTTAACCGTACTTACCAGTAACTTATATTTTCTTCCATAGGAATCCATTATCTGGTTTTCAGCAGAAAAGTTTCAAAGTGTCAATTTTCACAAACTACAAATATTCCTTAAAAATCGCCTGTATGACTTAAACGCATTCTTTCAACTGTTTACAGGAGATGCACCAGTGCTGGATCCAGTAAGAAAAAGTAACGATAACAGTTTTTACCTGCTAAGTGAATTTCCTTCCATAGGATAACATTGGTGATTCTATGAGAAAAAGTTTCAAAGTGTCAACTTTTAAAATACAATAATATTCCTTAAAAATCACTAATGTAACCAAAACGCTTTTACTCAACTGTTTACAGGAGATGTCCCAGGACTGAATCTAGGATCCAGTCCTGTGGTTAGAAAAAGTAATCCATAAAGTAACTAATTGCATTTAACTAGAAATTCACATTGAGCTGAATGTTGCATTGTGTTTGAAAATGTGTTGCCCATTGCAACAACTGTAACTACTGTACTTAAAAGTCTATTGCCTATGTGCAAAGTATTTAAACTAAAGTAATTCATTCTGAGAAAGTATTTTTGTAATGTATAATGTAATTACAATGTAATTTAAAAAATAAAATATGTAAAAAAAATTGTTTCTAAAAATGTAGTAAATCAGTATGAAAAAAATAAATATAACAATTAATACATTTAAAAATTGTCATTTACAAAACCTTTGAAATTCACTGAAAAAACCGTAGGTTTCAGACATGTTATAGTTAGGAATTAGCATTTAAAAAACCTTTGAAATTCACTGAAAAAACCATAGGTTTCAGACACGTTATAGTTAGAAATTAGCATTTAAAAAACCTTTGAAATTCACTGAAAAAACCATAGGTTTCAGGCACGTTATAGTTAGAAATTTGCATTTAAAAAACCTTAGAAATTCACTGAAAAAACCATAAGGTTTTAGGGACAGTTATAGTTAGTTGGACATTGCACTCGTACAAAACCCGTGAAATTCCCCGTTATAGTTAGTTCAGGTAACTATAACTCGCGCCCCGCAATGCACTGCTGATGACGTCACATATTACATCACTCATGACATCTCAAATGACATCACTGATGACATCACTGATGACATCATCCATGTGAGAATTTAATGCATCTTCTCACACCCTAATATAAGTTTTGAAACACCCACTCTAAATTACAGACTGCCATTCTCAAAACCATACACACTCCAATACCAATAAGTACATACCCACTCACTGATTCTTAGGTCTACACACACACATCTACTCACTCACCCGTACAGTCACTCATACTTACAGTCACTCAGTACAGGACTATCATATGCACTCATACACCTATATAAACACTCACACAACGCAACTCATCCATAGAGGTACTCACACACCTAGTCAGTCATGCAAATAATTAATCACACTCCAATTTACTCACCTATACAGTTATACACACCAGCTCACTTACTCATAAAAATACTAGCACATTCTTACGCTCCTATGCAATCACTGATGCAAGCACACACTCATCCATATAGCCACTCTCACAATCACACACTCTCACTTATAGCCATTTATATACTCCAACACACATATATACTGCCTTTCACATATGTAGTTACTCACACATGTACCACTGAGATATACATTCAATCACTAACACACCCATACACACACTCACCCACCCATACAGTCCATCACAGACGCACTCTTGAAACCATGCACCCAGTGAATCACCCACTCACACATCTATGCACAGAGTCACACTCACCCCACCCACACAAACACTGAGGCACCCATACAGATACTCAGAGAACCAATCCATAACCCATATAGACACTCATTTAGCTAGTCAGAAACCCATGCAGCTGCTTACACAACAACAGACAGACGGATACAGACATTCACACAGTTTAGTCACTCACCCATGCATCCAGTAAGATACGTTTAATCACTCACTTATAGACTCAGTCACGCACCTACTAAATCATCCATTCAGACACTTATACACCCACTCATTCTTCAATACGCCTTTCCCTATATATATTAAACATATTTAAACTTTACACAAACACACAGTCACTGGATGATGTCATCAGTGATGTCATCAGTGATGTCATTTGAGATGTCATCAGTGATGTCATCAGTGATGTCACTGACCATGTCATGAGTGATGTAATATGTGATGTCATCAGCAGTGCATTGCGGGGGCGCGAGTTATAGTTACCTGAACTAACTATAACGGGGGAATTTCACGGGTTTTGTACGAGTGCAATGTCCAACTAACTATAACTGTCCCTAAAACCTTATGGTTTTTTCAGTGAATATATATATACATATATAGGCTTCTTATTGTAGTAAATAAAAAAACAAAAAATGTAATATAATGTAAAATATATTTTTTAATAATAGTGTTATATATATGTATATATAGAAATAGTCACACATGTATTTTTATGTGTGTATGTTTATGTTTATATTTAGTATTAAATGTTACATATTTCTATTTAATTTACATTAAATTGTTCTATATTTTAAACCATATATATATATATATATATATATATATATATATATATATATATATATATATATATATACATATATCTGTATTCACTGAAAAAACCATAGGTTTTACAGACGTTATAGTTAGAAATTAGCATTTAAAAAACCTTAGAAATTCACTGAAAAAACCATAGGTTTCAGGGACGTTATAGTTAGCTGGACATTTCACTCGTACAAAACCATAGAAATTCCACCGTTATAGTTAGTTCAGTTAACTATAACTCGCGCCCCTGCAATGCACTGCTCATGACGTCACATATTACATCATTCATTGCATGGTCAGTGACATCACTGATGACATCACTGATGACATCTCAAATGACATCACTGATGACATCACTGATGACATCATCCAGTGACTGTGTGTTTCTGTAAAGTTTAAATATGTTTTATATACATGGCAAGGTGTATTGAAGAATGAGTGGGTGTATAAGTGTCTGGATGGAGGATTTAGGAGGTATGTAACTGATTGCATAAGTGACTCATTAAACGTGTCTTACTGAATGCATGGGTTAGTGACTAAACTGTGTGAATGTCTGTATCAGTCTCTCTGTTGTTGTGTAAGCTGCTACATGGGTTGGTCAGTCGCTACATGAGTGTCTATATGGGTTATTGATTGTTTGCTTGAGTATTTGTATGGGGGACTGAGTGTGTGTGTGGGTGGGTTGGAGGTGTGTGACTCTCTGCATAGATGTGTGAGTGGTTGATTCACTGGGTGTATGGGTTCAAGAGTGCATGTGGAAACAGCTGTATGGGTGGGTGAGTGTGTGTATGGGTGTGTTGGTGAGTGAATGGATGTCTCAGTGGTACATATGTGAGTAACTACATATGTAAAAGGCAGTATATGTGAGTAATGGTGTATATAAATACCTATATGTGAGACTGAGTGATTGCGAGAGTGGCATGTATGGATGAGTCTGTACTTGTTTCAGTGATTACATAAGAGAGTAACTATGCGTTACTGTCTGTATGAATTAGTGAGGTGGTGTGTGTATAACTGTTTAGGTGAGTAAATGGGAATGTGATTGATTCTTTGCATGACTGACTAGGTGTGTGAGTAACTCCATGGATGAGTGGCGGTGTGTGAGTGTCTGAATAGGTATATGAGTGCATATGATAGTGTTGTATTGATAAGTGACTGCATGTATAAGTGATTGTATAGGTGAATGAGTGGATGTGTGTACAGACATAGGAATCAGTGAGTGAGTGTGTAGTAACTGGTATTGGTGTGTCGATGCTTTCGAAAATGGTAGTGTGTATTTTACAGTGGGTATATTAAAGGTTATATTAGGGTGTGATGAGGTGCATCAGATTATCACGTGGATGATGTCATCAGTGATGTCATCAGTGATGTCATTTGAGATGTCATCAGTGATGTCATCAGTGATGTCACTGACCATGCCATCAATGATGTAATATGTGACGGGGGCGCGAGTTATAGTTAACTGAACTAACTATAACGGTGGAATTTCTATGGTTTTGTACGAGTGAAATGTCCAGCTAACTATAACGTCCCTGAAACCTATGGTTTTTTCAGTGAATGTCTAAGGTTTTTAAATGCTAATTTCTAACTATAACGTCTGTAAAACCTATGGTTTTTGCAGTGAATTTCAAAGGTTTTTTAAATGCTAATTTCTAACTATAACGTCTGTAAAACCTATGGTTTTTTCAGTGAATTTGATTTTTTTTTTTAAATATTAAACTACTATTCTGCTATTTGTCATTAGTACTGTTTTTTCTGACTTTTCCACTACAGAAAATAAAATAAACTGTAAAACTGTTGTGTAATGTAATATTTTTCACAAATTACACTGTTACTTATCAAATAATACAACATAATGTAACATTTTCAAAACATATTTTTCTCCCTTTTTCTGCTGTTATCAGATTCTACTTAACTTCACTATTCACAGTGATGTCAGTGTAGTATCATCATAAACAGCTGGAAAAAAAAACAATTAACTAGATTGTTAAAAAAAAACAAATGACTAACTCGTACAACCACAATAACAAATCAACACAAATAACACATCCAATACTATTTTCAATTTTTAAATCTTACCTTTACTGTGTAGTTTCTGCTGACATTTTTCCTCAAGGCCAAATAATGTGTGGAATTTTTTTTTTTAAATCATCCAGTTTCAATTCCTTAAAGCATCTTCCCATTTTCCCTCTAGGCCGAATAATGTATCTAAAATTTTTGTTTCAGAAATATCAAGTATGAGTTGGATAATTCATAAGGAAATCTCGGTTTAATTTCCAAGTGTGTAT
Source organism: Calotriton arnoldi (assembly GCA_963921515.1). Lineage (NCBI taxonomy): Eukaryota > Metazoa > Chordata > Amphibia > Caudata > Salamandridae > Calotriton > Calotriton arnoldi. Next base: position 809,236 of record CAWUFW010008771.1, read on the forward strand.
CGTTGCAGTGACTCCAACCATTTTTGCATTTCAAATATACAGTATAATGTCCACATGTGGTAGTAGCTCCAGCATGGAAAACAATAGTCAGTGTTGTGAAAGTTCTTCCAGAAATAGATACTTGACTAGCAACAAAATTTGTAATTTTCGTTTCCACTTTTCTTCCATTTGGTCTACAGCATTGTAGCATTAAAATTACATATTTTCCATATCTTTCTAGGCATAATGTAGATAACATTTCTGATTGACAACGAGAACATTTCATATCATGATTTGCTTCTTTTACTAATTTCGGAAAAGGTACAGATTTGCAGTCAGGTATTGTTAAATATAGAAATCGTTCTCTGTCAAATATAGTACTAGAAGTTAATGAACTCTGTTCACATTTGTGATCCCATTTGTAACTGAGTCCAAATAAACTCTCAATCTGGATTCCTTCATCTTCTAATACTCCAAGCATAACCATCAGAAACTCTTGTGTATCTTGTTGTATATTAGGACTGAACGTTAAAGATCCAGTACATGTATCCAAGAGTTGTCGAATACCAGAAGCAGTATGGATCTTACTTCTGTCAGTTCTCAATTGTTCAAATAAAGTATAAAGTGCAGAACATAATCTTTTTCCTGACTTTCCATAATTTCACCATAAAGATCTTCTAGATAAAATATAACGTTTAGAATAACATTACCATAGCAGTTGACACCAGAAGCATTTTCTAATTGGTATCCCACAACATCATCACTTGTTTGTATTTTCTGTTTCTTTGCATCTTTTCTTTTCTCTTGAATTTTTTTCTGCTTTTCAACCACACTTGATTCATCAACATGTTTGCGTTTTGAACACACAGCACGTTTTTCATAAATAGGATATTCACCTAAAGTTGGTGCATAAAGTCTTCTTAAACGATTATATTCTCTTACACAATTTACATCAGCACTAACCTTGTTTTCATCGAAATCAATTAAATACAAACCAGACAATGTTCTAACTCGAGATAATGCAACGTATGCCATTACCTCTTTAAACACAGTTCTTCCAACATTTACTAAAGCATTATCTACACTTAAACTTTGAGATTTATGAATGGTTATTGCATATGCTAAACAGAAAGGAAACTGTTTTCTACGAACATACGGGGCATATTAACAAGGCGGCGATAAACAATTATCGCCGCTTTTGCGGCCGTTTTCGGCCGAAAAGCGGCGATAATTATATCGCCTTATCCTCAAAGACACGCTATCGCGTGTTTTGCTGATTTTGCTCCCGTTTCCAGCACGCCTGACTTCGCATCGATAATGAGATGCAAAGTAGGCGTGTCTGTGGAAACAACATGGGTAAATATCGCGAAGGCAGCTTCGCGATATTTACAATGCGAGAAGCGATTATTTTAATCGCGTTAAGTATGCCTTAACGCAGGAATTTAACGTCTGTTAAATTCCTGACTAAGACATACTTAACATGGGGGTGGATTCTGTGGCTAAGACCACAGGCCCTATCATCTAGAATATCGCCGTTTTCCACATGGAAAACGGCGATATCCACGCTATCTCTGAAGTTTTTATCGCCTCGGCGATGCGCGTTGTTAATAACGCGCTAACCGGGCGATAAATTACAGAGATAGCCGGCGATAAATATGCAAGCGCTAAGCGCGCTTTGCGATATTTATCGCCGGCCCTTGATAATATGCCCCTTACAAGTCTTTTACCAGCAAAAAACGTACAGCACAACGCCCAATTTGTTTCACCTCTGCAAACTGATCAAATTTAATTTTCAAGAATTCAATTGCATTTCTGTTTTGATATTTTACAAATTCAACAACTTTCCCTATTGCTCCATTCACTAAACCTTGTTCTATATTCAAATTACGCCTCAAAATTACCCGACAGTTTATACATACATCTAAATTTTTTTCTAAGCCAGCAGTTTTTGATACAGACTTTTCCAAAGAATCCAATTTAGTCTGTAGTTTATTTGAAAGAAGAATTGTTATTCCTTGATGCTCGATTTTATCAATAGCTTCAATGTGAACTATTTCTTGATTTTCCAATTTCAAAAGCTCTTGATTAAATGTATAACACTCTTCCAGTGTAGGCATTAAGCAAAGTATAGACTTTGTTTCTGCAATGTTCTTGTACAGTACTGCTGCTGGTGTGTTTTCAGTTGTAAACAAGTTCTTTAGTAGACGACTTTGTAAAGCTTGTTTACCATGTTTGCTTAGGACACCAATTCTTACATCTTTCAGAATATTTCCATAATCTTCATCACTTGCTTGTCGCATATTCTGAGTGAGTTCTTTATATTCAAAATTTAACCAGAGATTCACATTTCCAATACTTCCCAAAGATTTCCTAGTGTCTTCATGTAGAAGAGTTTTAAAGACTGCTTCTCCTTTTACAGGAGTTTGTTGTAGCAGATCTCCAAATACAATTAAATGTTTTCCTCCAAAGAGAATGTCGTAATCTGTTTTTAATACCTGTTGCATCCTTAAATGCATGAAAGCAAGCATTAAGTTTGAGACCATGCTCACCTCATCAATAATTAAAAGTTTCATCTTCTTCAGCACTCTTGACACTTCATAAGAAGCTTTTCCAGACAACTTCTGATATTCTAATTTATTATCATGCTCAACTGGTAACATTAGTAATCTATGCAAAGTAATTCCTTTAACATTGTGCGCAGCTAATCCAGTTGGAGCTGTTACTACACAAGATAAATGTGAACCAGTAGTTTTTTTAAGATAACTGGTCAAAACCTTAATTAAAAAACTTTTACCCGTTCCAGCTTGACCACTGATGTACATCAGAATAGGTTTAAATGATGAACATACACATTCTTTTCGGTTCAATATTTACTTGTTCTTCTAACTTTTCCAATGTAATATTCTCCTCTTGTGCTTGTTGCATTGCAATTTCCACTTCATGCATAGCAATCGCTGCTTCATTTTCCACTATTGGTTGTCCAAGTGGATCTTGACTAGATGGACCAGAACTTTGACTATCTTGAGAACTTTCATTTGCAACTTCAGCTGTAATAGTCTTTTCCTGTTGAACTTCATCATTCAACATTTTGAAATATGTAGGGAAAATTGAACATGCAATGCTATCTTTACATACATTAAAAGAATCTTCGTAGCAGTCGAAATCTCCAAGTAATTCACTTTCGCTACCCCATGGTTTGAACAGTTGGAGAAGTGCTAAATAGTAAAATTCTCGCTTGTCTGGAGTTTCACAACTGAGTTTCTTGTGGTTGATAAGGTTACCTTTTGTGTGTTTTACTAAACATCCATGACATCCAAGTACTGCATATTTTCCTTGTTTTAAATTCTGTTTAATATTTCTTTTGAAGCTGTAATGTTGAAGTACTTCATACAGACATAGCTGTTCCAGATGTCGACTCCTTTTCGGATAGTATGTATCCAACATATTAGTTTTAAGAATTTCTGTACTGTCTGGTTCATTTGCTGCTAAGTATTCAATTTCTTCTAATGAGTTCAACACTCTATTTCGTGAGCAGGCAAGACCTAAACTTACCCAAATGATCCCTCGTGATTTTGAATATAAACTTGAAGAGGACAAGTGGTCTGAACATTCATACGATCCAATTTCTCTGTGGGAAAGCATTTTCAAAGTAAAGCTGTACAATTTTTTGCTAAGGCTTTTCTCTTGTGCAATTTCTTCCCACATTTGTTTCATCTCGTTTTTTTCTGATTTCGTTATATATGATGTAACGTAGCGTGCAACAGCAATTGAGTTGTCTGCAACATACAGGATGTCCATATTTGCATTCCACATTTTTAAAATAACCGGATTGTAGTCATTAATATACTTTGACAGTTCTGTTCTTGTCAAGTTGTAGGTATTCTTTGGAGATTTGCGAGTTATTGTGTGCCTTACAGAAGAAAAAAAAGAATTTACTCTTCCTTTAGAAATTACTGGACATGGAAATCCAAACCGACACTTGGTATAAAATTTTCCTTTAGACTTGTATTTTCGTCGGCAGTACTGTCCACAACGGTGACTTTGGAAACGTAAAACTTGCTGTCTCAAGCTTCTATCTCCTCCTTCTCTTGGAATCTCACATGTCACATACTGTTCAATGAAAGACAATACTATTTCATCTGAATCAGTTCCAAATTTAGGTGCATCCTTGATCCACAATAGCATATGTATATGAGGAGCACCTCTCGCTTGGTACTCCTTTCTCCAAAAGAAATCGGTAACTTCTCCAAGAGGTGGATTCTTTTTATTGCAGATGAAAGACATCATAGCTTGAAACCTATGATTAAAATATCTGCACACATTTACAGGATCCAAAGAACACAGGGGCATATTAGCAAGACCTGCGATAAAATTATCGCCGTTTTAGCGGCAGGAAACTGCCACCAAAACGGCGATAATGGGCTTGCTAATATGCGTTATAGAATTCTAATAGAAGCCCAGGTTAGATGTGCATGACATCTAACCTGGGCTTCTATTGGAATTCTATAACGCATATTAGCAAGCCCATTATCGCTGTTTTAGCGGCAGTTTCCTGCCGCTAAAACGGCGATAATTTTATCGCCGGTCTTGCTAATATGCCCCACAGTTCTCCAGGTGTCTTCATTTCAACATTCTCTATATTGGAATTTGCTTCTCGTAGAAATTCAAGCAAATCTTCCCATGCATACTCTGCACAGCTGAGTGTCACAAACCATGTTTGTGTACCTAAGTTCCGTAACATACACTTCAGTTCTCCATGACGACGATACCAATACTCATTTGTTCCTCGTTGACATGCCATCAAATTAATTAACTGTGCTTCTAAGTTTTCATCTGTTTGTTGAACTTTCTCCACAAATTCTTTCGCTGAAAGAAGTGATTGATGAACTCCAGTTTTCAGTATGTGGTTCACTGCATAGGACGGAGAAGACAGATCACTTTCAAACAAAAGGTGAAATATATATGGTATACACTGCCGGAATCTAGGATCTTCAGAGTATAATCTTGTTGAGCGATATTATGAAGCTAGAATACGTACAGGTCGGTCATCATATCGTCCACCTTTTCCAGTAGGAAACAGCTGTGGAAAACAACGAGCTTCTAAGCTTTTCTCCCATACACTCATTGGAGTTCCCTTTGCTTTTTTCATTTGAAATAACTCAATACTGTTTCCTATTACTTCTTTTGAATGTAGAGGACATATTGTGTAATGTTCATAAATCTCTTCACTCCTTGACTTGTCCACTTTCTCTATTTGACCACTTGAAATTTCAGATTCATCTTCCAAACTTGTTACCTGTAGTTCCACATTTACACTTTTATAATAAATATTATTCTCCACAAGATATAACGTAGCCTTTTGAAGTTTTTTAACATCCACAAATTCTTGCCATACTTTCCGACTCTTTGTTGGTACTCCATTTACTAAAATGACTACTGCTTCATTTTCATCTTTGTCTGCACCAACAATTTCAATATTTTTCTTAAAATCCAAAGGTAAGTACACTACTCTTCCTTTCAGCCCTCTTTGTAAGTCTGTTGGTGGCAGTTTACCTGTTTTAGGCTCCATGCGAATTATAGTTTGAAATGGATGAACAGATTGAATTAGAACTGACTGATATGTAACCCTGAGCATAGTTTGCGTAGTAGCACTACACGTAGCTACGCGAAGTACATTTTGAACTACACATAGCTACGCAAACTGCATAGTGCATAGCTGTGTGCTTGTCTGCACTGTGCAATAATTGCCAACAGCATCTTGCACAGTGCAAGTTAAGATAAAATAAATATCTCTGTCTTTATATGCTAAATTGCATATAGTCATTTCACAAAAGTGAAAACATAAAATTAACAAGCAGTGAGAGAGGTGATGATTTTGGGGTCCCCCCTAACCTAGGGGAGGACCAAACAGATGCCTTGAACACAAAGAGCATATCATGCTGAATGATTCAGTGGTGGTCCCTTCCTCCTAGGACCACCCCAAGCACAGTTATGGGCAAAAATACAATCCCAACCAAAGGCCCTGCAAAGCATTATGGGACGAGATTAGCAGTGGGCAGTGAATATTATAGTGTCCAATATCAAAATAATTCTACAAAGAGCTGCAGTTCAACTAGTCGTTACTAGATGTCCCTCACGAATCAAATACAAAAGCATTGAAATTATTAATACATCAAGCTGCAGTTCCACTAGTCGTTACTAGATGTCCCTCACGAGTCAAATGCAAAAGCTTCATGAAAGGGTTTCAATGCTTTTGCATTTGACTCGTGTGGGACATCTAGTAACGACTAGGGGGTAGTGGTGTTAGCGACTGTATTCAGTCGCTTTTAGTAGGGAACGCCTTCCTTGCATGTCATTAGCGATAATTATCGCTGACATGCAAGAGCGATGAAAGCGCGGCCTCTAACGCCTGAAAGCTGTCGCTAACGCCTGTTAGCGACAGCTTGCTAATAGGGCGATAAAATTATCGCCGCTTTAGCGGCAAAAAGTGCCGCTAAAGCGGCGATAAAGCCCTTGATAATATGCCCCATAATCTTCTGTTTTACACTTTTCTGTGAACAAATTTCGCATTATATCAATAGATTCCTGTCGAATACTACAAATACTGCTACAACCCCACTTATACACAGGAGCTTGTGTGCGTTTCCCTTGCACTTCTTCAGCTATTAACTGTTCTGCACTAATAGTAACCATTTCCTCTTTTGCAACAGGACAACCATTCTGAACTTCGTAGCAACGACCTCCAGTATCAACTGCAAATGGTAAACTATTTTCTTGGAAGTAACTCTCTTCATTAAAAAAGGTTCACTATTAGATGTATGTTTCCATTTTCCACTGAAGATTTTACAAAAGTTGCTTCTGTTCACACGTCTTTTTTTTTACTTTTGTCTTTCAGAATCTTCATTGTTTTATCCAACACTTTCATCCTCTTCAAAATGAAAATGAATATTTTTTGTTTTAACTTAAAAGCAGTATCCACTATGCTTTCAACACGCTGTTTCTGTTTCAATTGCAGCACTTTCTTTTTATATTTGCGGCATCCTTTTATTAAATTCTGAATTACTCTATTTCGAAAAACTCTTTGACGAATTTCTTGAAATTGTTTTTGTCTACGGGTAACAAATACTCTTTCCTTATCATGTTTTTTTTTCTTGCAATTTGAAGTCGAAGTCTGCTTCTCCTTACTTGAAATTTTTTTATTTTTCCTTTGTGTGATGTTATTTTCATTAAATGTTCGTAGTACTTTTTTTAGAAATTGTCTAGTGTTTTTACCAGAAGAAACTATTTTTGTAGTACTCTGATTTTCTTCTAATCCACATTTTTGACTTTTCTTTAAGTAGATTGCCTTTTTGTTTTTCCTTTTTTTTTCAGTTCTTCTAGGCATTTTCAATTTTTAATCCAAACAAAATAATTTTCTGCGAATGAAAAAAAAGTTTCAATTATTTGTTATATCTGTTCAATATGTCAAAATAATCACATACAATTATATAAGTTCCAGTGGCGGCTTGCAGAGGAAATGCTGCATGGTACTGGAGCGGAATAAGGGAACAGTAGGGTGGCAGGTAGTGTCATCCGACATACAGCACGTATTTATTGAATTATTTAGATTCACCTTCCCATTTTATATGTGACTCCACTACCTCCTACTTTTCCCCTCGCCCCCCGCCCCACCCCCGTCCCATGCACCCCACCGTCCCACGCCACTTCCTCTGCAACCCACTACAGATAACTTTGTAGATACTATTTTGTAAAATTGTTATCTGTATACTTAGAGTGATATTCTCAACTAAATGGCACATGTAAACGTTACCCTTATTAGTTTAACACTTCTATCGGCAACTTAGCAAGCATAACACTGCACCATATTAGCAAAAATATGGTACAGGCTTACATTTCATTGTGGATGTACATAAACAAGTACAGATCAACTGTTAGACAGCAACAAAAACCACCGACATGGAGATGGAGAGGGGGAAAGATTAAGGGACATATTCACAAGGAGCCATCGCCGAATTAACGGCACTTTATCGCAGCCAAACTCGTGATAAATTTACCCCCCATTCACAAGCCGGTGTTAACAGCCCACAGCACCAGTATACCCGCGATAGCAGCCTCAAAAACATCGCCACAGAGGACCCTCGCAAATATCGCTAATGAGATGCAGAGTACGCATTCCCGTGACAAAAGCCGAGACAACAGCACACCTCAACATCCACAACGACCAGCCACATCCGCGATAAAAACACAAAACCGGCGATAAGGCGCGTTAGCACCAGGAAATTTACACCTGCTCTGACCTGGTGTAAAGTTGGACGGCAGCCAGCACCACAAAAGGGAGCACAGCCCAGGGCCACATCCGAAGGGCAACAGATGCCATGGAGCAACTCATCATGCGGCCCGGACACCCAACAGGGCCACAACACCCACCGCCAACACCCCACGACCCCATCCCACACCCGGAACACCCCCCCCGGCACCACCCCCAACACCGGACTAAGAAATTGCACACCAACACCACCAACCCCAAAACAAACATCTTGCCTGATGTCGCACAAGCAGCAAAATAAACATACATGCGTGACCAGAAAATGGAGAATCAGTCATACAGCAATGCAACCACCAACACAAAACACCACACAAACAAAAGCAGAAACAACCCCTAGGATGAGTCCTAGCTGCTCCCACTGGACAATCCGTAGCACACAGCCCGGTAGACCAAATCCAAGACAAGATGGTGTGCCATGCGCGCAACAAACGAAACAGAGGGAGAGAGCGAGGGAGAGAGACGGAGTGAGATAGCACAAGCAGCGCAAGGACGCACGGGCACCTGGCTCCACATGCCAACATATGTGTGTGCATCGCCATCCGTACACCATGAGCCCAAGGCCGTGTCCCAATCTTAGCGCCAAAGCCACATCACATTCCCAAAACGAAAGTAGTAGTGAGACAAACATCAGGGATGAAAGCACCATTGTCCCAATGCAGAAGCCGGGAGGACACCTGCACCTCTGACCTTGGTCCCGAACGCGCCTGGAACACCCTGATAGAGATACAATGGCAGATGGGGACGACTCCCACACCACGCATTCCGCAAATAAACCATCCGACTTATCCACAGCCCACACATAGAAGCCCCTGCCTGTGGTACCCCCGCATGGGAAGGCCTTGACACCCACGGAAACAGCAACCCATGTCCCACAACGTTGCACACACATTCAAATTATTGCTCAGAGCTGTGGCATATCCTCCACACAACAGCCGCAGTCCAGAAGAGTGCCTGTTCACGAGACGCACCAACGCAATGGCAGGCCATACCGGGCACATGCACAACACCCGTCACGTGGAACAGTACCGTGCACGTATGCTGCATTTACTGGGCGCACTGCCACTGGCAGTGCTGCGGATCAGTTACAGGCTCAGCTTCCGCATTGCCCACGTCACCTGCGTCCAGCCCTGGTTCCACTGCCGAACATGCACATTCGAGTGTCCCATGGATCTCTGCCTATCCAACACAACTGTTGATGAATTGGACTATGACTTGTGTTTGCGCCCCCTGTTGGATCACGAACAGGAGTGTAACCGAGACAGCCGTGCATGGGATGCCTTGACATACTGCGTATGTATTGGTAGTTGTGCATGGGAGATGGCACAATTTCTCGTCTGCAGTGACCACATCGAGGCGCTCCCCTATTGGGCTGTGTTGCGGATCGGTGACACGGCGTGGGCTGAGCACACCTGCCCGGACCACCTAATGGATTGGCTCACCCTGGTGTTCCTTGAACACGACAACGACGTACTATTGGAACACATTGCACATGAAGCTGCACGGGCATTCATGGACGAGTAACTACGTACCTGCAGCCACATCCTATTGCCACCCACAGCACATGGCCCAACAACTTGTTGCACAGTGGGGATTGCTCACATATCCCACCAAAACAGAGGACACGTCTCCCTTCGGTCGGGCTCTGGATGCATGTGCGTGGAATAACGCGTGTGCACACACACCTGTCCAAGGCGACGCAGGTCCATGGTCCGAGCAACACAGCGTCATTTGGCAACGTTGCCAATTGGGACACACTGCTGGGTGAGAGCACACACATGGCGATGTAGCACGACATGCGAACCTGTCGGACCCTCACACCTGATCACTGTCGGCAGAGCAGACAATTGCCGCACCCCGGAGGCAGAGCACCATGCAGACCCCACGTACAGTCAGTCGTGCCCCCTCACACGGGGCACTGTGCAGATGCCAAACAACACATGACTCGTCCAGCAAGGCAAGGTGGGCTGTGAGCATTGCCATATGTGATAAATCTTGTCCATTTAACCCCCAACATCATCTACCCCTCAACATGTATCCATGCTGCGTGTAAGTGTCTTAAGCATGTCCGTGCCTGTTGTGGCCGTTGCCTCGTCCGTACTGACACGCACATGCCAATAAAGCCTATGCCACTCCACTGGTGTCTAACTGTGAGGTGTGTTGTAAAGATTGTCCACTCGTGTGCCACAATGAGCCTCGTCCCAACACAGGGAAGAACTGACTGTCGCATGTGCAATGGGGGTGTATCCCTTTGGCAAGCTCCGCCTCTGTGAGCCAGACATTGTTTTTGCATAGGTGCTGGACGACATCTGATGCAGCCCCATCACCTACGCAGTCTGATGTGTCAGGGGCACACAGCCATGCAGCCATCACCCCGCCATACACACCGGACACAGAACCCGTATGAGGGGAGTTTTGTACCACATTGCCTTCATTGCTGATGTTCTGTGATTGCTATGTGTGTGGGCTGCATTGTGGGTGAATTGCCCCTGCAGCTCTGATTTCGTGTAGCCTTCTCCCCTTGAGACGGGGTGCCTTTGGATTGTGTGCTTTTCGGGGCCTGTTTTGCTTTTGACTTGGGTGATGTGTGCTCGCGGACTTATTTTGTGGCCTGGTGCATTGTTGGTCTGCTGCGTGTATTGTAAGGCATGGGTTGTGGTTGCACGCGGACACGTCGGAGTGTGACCTGCTCCTTTGAGGATGTGATCCGCACTTGGCTCCGTCCATGTCGCTTCGTGGGCCATGTCATTTTCTTTGCGCAGCTGCTATGCTATCCGAAATGCAGTGTTACTTGCATAGTCAGTGTGGGTCACGGATCTGCTGGTTTGCTGGATTCAGCATATGTGCAAGGGTAGGTTGTGATATTGGTGATAGGGGGGCACTCTGTGCACATTGTGGATGGGGGCCTACTTGGCGTTTGGATGTGTGCTGCAGTGTGCCAAGGCATTCAGGGACATGTTCCAGGGTCATTGTGGGTGTACTGTGTGCTGCACAAATTAACGCCGTATCTGATTTACAAAACTACATACTCGTTTAAACATAACAAACTATACTGCTTATTTGTTACCTCTATACCTTACTCCTAAAACCATGTAATCTTTCAAACATATGTTACGTCACTTTTGTACCATTGAAACTGATTACGACCTTTTCTTTACACTACAGATCCCATGAACATGCTAATAAAGGTATAAGTGCTATTTTCATACTAAATAAAGCTCTCTTACTTAATTTTTATAAACACTACTGTTTGGTGCACAAAATGGGGATGACACATGAGGAGAGGAAACGGAGGTGTAATCCCTAAACTTTTATTGTACCGTTCCTTTAATATACGTATATTGAGGGTTTTAAGTGGGATGAAAAAAAATGCGGGTGTCTAAAAGGGGTAGCAGTGTTCAGCACCGGTAACACCCAGTCCACTTAAAGTCCTGCGTATATTCAGCACAGAGACACACCCTAACAATTTTCATCACTTATAATCACAGTTAGTTTACTAGTGTGAAAAAATCGTATAGAAAATTTACTAAGAACATTTTTAATTGTTTTTTATCTCTCACACATTTATAAAATATCTCTTGTAAAGAAACGCCCCTCTCCACCTTTATTTCGTACGAACGAGCAATAAATAATACCTTTACCAGCATCTAGTCACTAACTACTAACACTGTGCACTGTACCCAATTGTAAAGCAGAAATAGTGTTTAGATTATGTCTTAAAGTATCATCAAATGATTCAAACCATGCATACATACACAAAGCAACGTGCACGTTTACTTTGTCCATTTACTCTCTATGTAATCTGTGCACATTCTGAACGGGTTCGCAGTATATCACCTGTTTTCACTTATACTCAAATGTACCTTACAGTAAAAAAATGACATCACAACCTATGCATATGTAATATTTCCTACATAATACAGTGCATTTCTATACCATTGAAACTGATTGCAACATTCTTTATATAGTACAAATTCTACCAATATGCCAATAAACCTATAAGTGCTATTTTTATAATACAAAAAGCTGTATTAGATTATTTTTATAAACAGTACTGCTGGGGGCACAAAATGGTGGTGCAAGGTAGACAGAGTAAATGAAGGTGTAATTCCAAACTTTTTATGTATCGTCCATTTACTATACGTATATTAACAGCTTTAACTGGGATGAAAAAATTGGCGGCTCTCTTAAAGGGGTGGCGGAGCCTACTACTGATAACACCCGGACCACTTAAACGCCTGCGTATATTCAGCAGAGGAACACACCGTGAGAATTACTATCACTAATAATCACATTTACTTTACCACTGTGAACAAAATCGTACAGAAAATATACAAAGAACATTTTCATTTATTTTTTATCTCTCACATATGTAAAAAAAATGACTTCTGAAGAAACGCTCCCTAACAACTTAGATTTCCTAAGAACACCCAAATGCAAAGCCTCGCAGTACCACACCAGCCTTGACTGACATTGAAATCTACCTCTCAGTGTAAAAAATGAGACCACAAACTGTGCACATAACATTTCTTCTTTTTTTCCATCTCTGTTAACTTAATAACACATGAATTTTCTACTGTCACCCCTTCTCCACTATTTCCAGACTGAGCATAATTTCCAAACGTGCGACATTCTGTTTATCTCGCCGGAATAGATATACAAATCGAAATTAACGCTACATCGAATTTCCAAACCCATACAGGGCTATATTCACAAGAATGGCGATAACATTATCGCCGCTTTAGCGGCAGGAAACTGCCGCTAAAGCGGCGATAATGTTATCGCTCGTCTTGAGAATATGGCCCACAGTCTTTTACAGATAACAACTTACACTTTTTCTTTGTGAAAACTCCTAAACATATATAAAGTACTTGTTTAACAACTAGTTACACATTATGCATATTTTAGAACCAATAAAACACCAGACTTTACTAACACTATGTTATTTAGAAATAAAAAATACTTTCAAAGTTAAAAATATCGTCTCAAATACTTAACCACTACTACAAAACACATAACACACCTTCTTAATTTCTAATTTACCTTCGTAGTTGGTATGCAGACTTCAAATGTCACAAACGCATGCAATTCTTTTCTTGTCACACAGTACATGTAATGCACCGCTTTCATCAAGAATGGAACCAGTAATGGCACAATTTCCCTGTTGCTCCACACATAAATACATGTAAAGAACAAATCAGAATAGTTCCTTTTTTTTTTTCGATTGCAAAACCTCTCTTTATTGGTTATTTTTGAACTTTCCATATAAACAGTTTTTTTAAGGACACATACAGGTGAAAAGTTCAACGTATTGTATCAACACTTTCTAGAACATTCTACGACACGTGCAGGTTAAAAGTTCATCATTTTTTTAAACCAACTGATATTTTTTTTGCAACATTTTCTCCAACATTTAACGGCACGTGGAGGTCAAAAGTTCACCATTCTTTCAAGTTTGAACTGCACCTTCCAAATACAATTAGCAGGTGTGGTTGAGCTGAGCAAATTTCATCCTATAATATGTACTCCACGTATAAACTGCTTTTTTATTAACCAATCACAAAGATGCTTTTCATCAAAACTAATATACACCCTACTTTTTAGGACACAATACATTTCATCTCCCAATCGGTTAACGTTTTGTATGTAAAAAAAAAGTAGTTCCCCATGTTTAAACATATCTCTTATTCTACGAACGGACTGCATGAGCTACAGACATTTATCCATATCTTCTAGCCATACCTTCAAAATGCTAGTGTGGATTGTAGGACATAGCTATGTTTTCTGGTGCAAGAGGTATGCAGAACAGAGACGTATTGACTTAGACCTAGGTTTACAAAATGTGCACATTAAATGGTTTGCACAGAGAGGATTGAAGTGGCACCAATTGCTCCCTTTGGTTAAAACCTGTTTGCATCTCCAACACCCTGATCTCATGATTGTGCACTGTGGTGGTAACCACCTAGGCACATTGACTGGGGTAGGTTTGGAAATGCTTATGAAGGACACCTTTGGACAATTGATGTTACTTTTGCCTCAAACTGTCTTTGTATATTCCAATATATGCCAAAGACAGAAGTGGAAATGGTCAAACCAATTTTGTCATAAGATTGAAAAATCTAGGAAGAATGTCAACAAAGCTGTGTCTGCATACCTCAGAGACCATAGAATGGGGTCGATTTACAACAACAACATACGTTTTGATATGGCTGATATCTACAGAAGTGATGGAGTACACTTCACAGATGAGGGAAACCGAGTTTTCCTGATTAACCTGAAGCTGTGCATTCGCACTTACATGTAGCTCCAACTAATAAACACAAGGGCTCTTTTTAGAGCCGCCTTATATTCCCAATTTCGGCTCGCAGAGTGTCAGCTGCGGTTCGGCTAGCAGAGGGACACCTGCGGGCCGTCGGGCAGGCTCGCAGAGGAAGAGCTGCGGCCCGTGGGCTCAGCTCGCAGAGGGAGACCTACGAGCCGTTGGCTCGCAAAAGCACAGCACCGTACTGGCTCGCAGAGGGAGAGCTGTGGCCTGACTCGCAGAGGGAGACCAACGGGCCAACAGGCCTGCTAGCAGACACACAGCTATCAGTTAACGGGCTGGCTCGCAGAGATACAGCTGCGAGCCCTCCGAGCTGCAACCCGACGGGCTAACTCGCAGAGGGAGAGTAACGGGCCGACGGGCCTGCTAGCACAGACACAGCTACGAGCTAACGAGGTGGCTCACAGAGGTAGAGCTGCGGGCCCGACGGCTCGCAGACACAGAGCTGCGAGCCGACGGACTGGCTTCTAAAGGCATAGCCGCGAGCTGATGATGTGGGGAGAGGGAGCGTAAAAGGAGTATCTCGCACAGACAGACCTGCGGGATATTTTCAGTATTGCCTCGCAGAGGTAGAATTACGGATCCGATGCCTTTTAGAGGGAGAGATGCGAGCTGACGGACTGAGTCACAAAATGGCTCACAGCTCGCAGTCGCAGAGCTGCGAGCCGACGGACTGGCTTCTAAAGGCATAGCCGCGAGCTGGTGATGTGGGGAGAGGGACCGTGAAAGGGGTATCTCGCACAGACAGAGCTGCGGTATATTTTTAGTGTTGCCTCGCAGAGGTAGAACTACGGACCTGATGCCTTGTAGAGGGAGAGTTGTGAGCTGACGGACTGAATCACAAAATGGCTGCCAACACTTCCTAGTTTCAACAGTTCGCAGCCAATGAGCCGCAAGCTCGTGCTCGTAACGCTTCAGCCAATCAGATGTCAGAATTCTTAAATATCGATATCTGGAAAATTTGATATTTCTCTAAAACTACTGAACGGATTTACCCGATTTAAACAAAAGCGTGCTTTCTGGACCAAGACCTTTCTCTGTGCCAAATTTGGCGTAATTCCGTTCAGCAGTTTGACCTGTAGCCTTGTCTAAAGTTTCCTATGGAAATTGCATGGAGAAAACACGTTTTGGGACCCCCCTTTTTTCTTAGCCCCCCCTTGACGAATCCCCCCCAAACTTTTAGGATAGGAGCTGACCTGAAAAGAGGAACTTTTTGGAAAATTTCGTAAAGATTCGTCAAACGACGCCAAAGTTATAAGCACATCAAAAAATGCTTTTCCTATGGAAACGTGGTCCTAACTATAACTACCTACTGGCGACCGCCAGTGGGTAATATATATATATATATATATGTATATATATATCTATATATATATATAGGTATATATATATGTTACAAAAAAATATAGTGGTTTGTTTTTTAATCATATTAGTGTGAAAGGATATTTTTGTAAAAAATATTTTTGTACTTACCATTACAAGTATAGGAAAATAATAATTTTGTAATCAATATTTTTGGCACGATATTTATGTATCATGATATTGTTGTAGTCGATGTGATGTCAGTGTCCATTAAAAACAATAACTAAATATTCCTCTATCAAAGTGAGGGCCTAATTACAAGCCTGGCAGTATGAGGACTGCCAGACTCACAGGGGTGCAGCGGTGGCAGTCCAGCCAATGCCGCACCGGCGGTCTGACCACCCAATTAAAATGTTGGCGGTCGGACCGCCATGGTACCGCTGCAACTGCCAGGCTCCCGCTGTTCCCTGGTGGGGGCGCAGGGGTCAGGGACTCAGCAATATGCTAGTGGTGCCGCTGCAGCACCGCATCGCATATTACGAGTTTCAGGACTGCCAGTGGTGTCATGGAGGTCTTTCCTCCATGAAAAGGCTGGCGGTCCTGAAACAAAGGTTGCCCATGTTCATGGGGATGCATACAGCGGGGCACAACATGTGCCCCCCTGTGTGCATGCACCCCAGTTCCTGCACAGCATGGAATTTACAGTCCATGCCATGCAGGAACTGTTTTTGGCGTCCCCATTGTGTTGCCAATTTTCAGAGGCACTGGCGTGGGACTGCCAAAAAAGCGAGGAAACTCGTAATCTGGCGGGCAGTGCACACATGGGTTTGGTGGTGTGGGAGCGGGCCAATGACGTGGTGGTCTGTTCCTGCATTGCCAAACTTGTAATCAGACCCTGAGTGACTTTTGACACTGACACCATGCACAACCTCATTTCTGATAAAATACCAAAGCTTTGAAATCAGTTCTATGAGCCTGAATAAGAATTGCAACAAGTGAGCCAGCTTAAGAAGTTTCTCTAGCAAAACTAGTCAACAGTGGTGATCCTCTGACCTTTCCTTGCTGCAGGCTGTGGAGTAAACAACTATGATTGTATCCTATAATGTAAGTACTTTGTTATCATTTATCTTCTTACTTCTACCACTTATGAAAGTGTTATATAAAATTCAATATTGTTTGGCATCATGAGAGCTTGAAAGACCTGGAAATGAGTAATAAATTCAAAGATGTATTGTTGGAAAGTGGTTTATTGGTAGTAATAAGTAGGGACTAACCACTAGTAAGAAGGCCACCAACACAATACAAGGCTCAGTCAAGGTCTCTATAAATATTTCCCTTGCTCAACCCTTGATAGCTGGCAACAAGCAGACAGAATTTTGAAGACAGGTGTGTAAAGCATTTAAAAACACCAATACATTATGTAAGACACAACACCCGATAAGAATCCAACTCTATTTTATACAAATGGGTTATATTTTTATGAACAAATAGACACCAAAACAACAAAAATCCAATGTAGGGAACCGGAGATATTAATTTTTATGGAATAAACATTTTCTACTGCTTAAAAACCTATAGCACCACTTTGTGACATCTGGTCAAGCACTAAGGAAGGACAAACCTGAAATCTAGGCCGGGTCGTGGTTGAAAGTAGCCGGGTTGACTTTTCATGTCGAGTCGGACACCCTATGGAGCGTTTTGACAAACGTTCCCAAACTTCACCAAACGTCTGCATTTTCTTCCAGAAAGTATCCTTGAGGGTTCAAAGTGACCAAAACACAAATCCAAGGGCCTGTAATCTCCAATATGGTCCTTGCGATGTCTGAACTATAATTGCTACAATGCACCTGGCCAAATCCTTAAAAGTCCACTGGACGCCCTCCAGGATGGGGGCACTTGGTGGAGATGATATAGTTGGGCTCTGTTGACCTGTAGCTTGCAGGGAGTCCATTCCTTAATCCTTCTTATAGCAAGGCAAAGTCCTTAGGGCTGTCAAACCAGATTGTGCAGCAGGTGCAGTCCTTCAGAGTGCAGTCCTTTGGGTGTAGATCCAGATTTCAGAAGGGCAGTCCTTCTTCTTATTGTAGTTTCAGGCAGCAGAACTGAGGAGCTACGCAGATCTCCTATATTTATTCACAGTTTCTGGGTGTCAAGCAGGGGGGTACCCCTGACCACTGGGATGCAGGGTGCCACCCAGGTGTTTGACCACTTTCTCCAAAGTGTTGCATAGTCTTGTCCCAGAAAGCACCATTCTCTCAAAATCCAACATGGAAAAAGTCTCTCCTTTGGGGTTAGATCTGGCTAAGCCATCCTACTAGTGTGGCTATGTTTCACTAACACACCCGTTCCTACACCCTGACTATTCTAATTACTGAGACTCCTGTGTGGCTGGGGGTGCAGGATGTGGGGGTCAGCCTGTGCTGGTTCCAAACTGTCATTCTCCCTTTGGAGACCAGTTTGGCTCCCCTACCCTCTTCCTGCCTTTCGGCTTCTGCAGCTAAAGTTCTCCACCCACAGGAAATCGATCGTCTACTCTGACAGTACACTTCACACCTCATCAAGCAGCTCCGGCTCAGCCTGGGAAAAGCTGGCCAATCAGGATGAGGCAGCTGGAAAGCTGGATTTTGACTGACTGACAGAAAAATATGTTTAATAACTTATTTTCTGTAATAGTTATTGCAAATCTAACAGTGGCAAGTTGTTGGATTTATCTTAACTTTTAATTAGATACCTTGAAATATATATTTTTAGGTGGCTCCTGTCAATAGTTATACTTAAATAAAATATCTCAAAGTTAGCCTATGGAGCAATTCACTACAATTGGGAAAAATGAATTTGCCAGTTTTTCCCTCACCAGGGCTTATAAAATATATTTTATAATGTTCCTGCTTATATTTATATGGCATCCTACCCCTGGGGCATCTAGGGGGTGACCTTTATTGGTGACTTATATGTAAAACTTATGTTTTGGAAGTACCTTTAATTCCAAAGTCGAGTTTGCATATAATTTACTTTTAAAGACAGTCTGCAAGGCAGTACTGGCCTTTAAAATGACAGCAGCCAACACAGCAGTGTACACTCTAGTGCATGAAATCTACTGGGTCTCTAAAACTCCCACCCCTATTATATACTAGGGACTTATAGGTAGTTTGAATCCCCTTGCCTTATTATATACTAGGGATTTACAGCGGTCTGTCATTGCCAATTATAATTCTACTTAACCATGTACTTTTAATCAGAGCACAGGCCCTGGGTCTGGTTAGCATAGCCTAGGGTGCAGTCAGAGTCAGAAAACCAGCATCTAGTTGTCAAAAGGGAGCAAAAAGTGAGGGGGCACTGCAAACAGGTTCTGATTTCTCACATGTATGTAACATGGGGGCCCAAAATGTGTCTTGCCTTGGCCCCAAAATATCCTTAAGATGTCTTTGAAACCTATACCTAAGGAGGGAAGACTTCTAGAAAGAATAGCACCCGAACCTTTTCACTCGACAGTTCATCTTTGAGGGCGCAAGGGTGATGCAAATCCTAAGTGAGATTTATCAAGCCACTGAAGCCCACCTTACATGGCCCTGCATGGCTTGATAAATCTAGAGTAGTGCAAGGCAGCTCAAATCACTTGTTTTTGTGCAGGAAGGTATCCTTTCCTGCACAAAAATAATCCTGCCTGCAATGCAGGCTCCCTCGCAACATGACGCAAGGGTGCCTGCATTGGCGTTAGGCAGCCAAAAGTACACTAGCACTAGAAAAAGACAGGAATGTGTTGTATTATGCTAAATACAGCGCATTCCTGCCCTTTCCCTTTCACGCAGCGCAGCTGAGTAAGGTGGCTTGCTGCGTTGTGCTGTGTGAAAGATTGACAAATCTGCACTCTAATCCTGACAGCTCTTTGGCAGTGAAACATTTCAACAAACGCGAACTGTGCAGAGAATTCTGAACTTACCTGAAATTGGAGTGGCCAGGTTTAATTAAGGACAATCGTAAACTCCTAATAACACTTACTGTAAACAGTATCACCTCTAGGCACTTTGATTTATATGGCTTTCTAGTTGCTGTAAATCGACATAAGGCGAGCTAAAACAATCGAGCAGGCAGCATGTTTTAATGCAGGCACAGCCTGTGGGCGGTAAGTAATGTTGCTTTCCGCTCTCCTAATGATTCCTGAATATGAGACACATTTATTTCTGAATATTCCATATGCAATGATGCACATTTAAATAAAGTGCAGGATGAATAAGACATTTCTAATCAGGAGATGATAGCTCACTGCTCATCCCCTCCTCAAGTATCTGAGTGTTATAAAGCGGCGCTGTTCTAGCACAGACGAGGCAAATCTCACATTTTAATGCTCATTAGTTCACTGAACACCATTTTAATGGCCCCAAATGGTAAAGCAAGGTCTTGAGCTATTAGATAGTACATTTATAAGATGGGGCTGACATCCGAGTACTCTTATTGAATTGTCACTCTCTTCAGCTGGAGACACTAAGCAGCAGAAATGGATGAACTGCTCCTATATTCAAGCAATGAGGTGACAGAAGGGAAACCTGCCAGTGGACGTCAAGGAGTAGCGACTACTGGCCCTGGCTTGCCCTTGCTACCCATGGTTTCAGAGGTTAATAAGGCAGTGGCAATGACAGGAAGTAAACAGTGCTGCTAGAACCTTGTTTATTTTGTCCAATTTCTACTCCTTGCCTTGGTGTTTAGCTAGAATATCGAAAAACAAAAATATTGAGGGGTATATTCACAAGAACGTGCGATAAACATCGCCAGAATAGCTTACCGCAACTTCTCACATCGCAGCCCATCGCATGAAAATAACGCCGTGTCAACGTGGCATTCCCAACACGGCGATACCGTGCGATATTCGCACGCAAACGCGGAAAATGTCCGCAAAACAACTAGCGCGACGGCGATAAAAATTCAAACCTTAACGTGAAAAAAGTTGCGATGGGCCCAATCGCGAAGAGACAATCCGCGATAAGGCGTGCAAGGCCTGCAATACACACACGTCAGGCGGGAAAAATCACTACAAAAACAGATTAAAAAAACACCAAACAAAAAAAAAACCAACAGCGAAGCATGATGGAGTCAGGCGGAGCAGGCACAGGGGACGATCGGAACCCCACAAGCCCCCCGGAGCCCCAGCCAGGGTCCTCGGGGACAGGGAAGGACAAGAAGAAGAGGAAGCCGCGGTTCAGTCTGCAGGAGAATCAGATCCTGGTCATGGAGGTGATAGGACACCATCAACAACTGTTCATCACCTCCACCATGTCACTGGGCACAAGAAATGGAATATGGCAGTCCATCTTGGACAAGGTGAATGCTGTCGGAATGCAGAGGAGGTCAATGGACGAGGTCAAGAGGCGATGGACTGATATCAAGCGCAAAACCAAGAGCAAACTTGCCAACAACCTCAAAGCAGCAATGTAGACTGGAGGTGGGAGTCCTGCGCCGCAGGAGGAGCTGGAGGAGATGGTGTCGACAGTCATCAGTGTGGATACGGTGGCAGGAGTTGGGGGCCCGGACACTGCTCTACAGGACCGGACACAACAGCAACAGGGTGAGTAGCGACCAGGGACTGGGATGATGGGGGGAGATGGGCACAATGGCACACATGCACAAATAAGCAGACCACACTGCACACCCACAATGACTACGGATCATGTCCCTGATCCCCTTGCCATACTGCAGCACACATAGGAACACCAAGTACGTCACCCTCAACCATCTGCCCAGAGTGGCCCACCCCACACATCACACAGCTCACATACAACCCATGCACATGTGCTGAACCCAGGCAAGCTGCTGCTCCGTGAGCCACACTGACAACGTAAGTGACACTGCATGACGAATACCATGCCTGCAGTCCGATTACCATGACATGGTGCACGCAACGACACTGAGGTGGCTGAGTGTGGACCGCATCCATAAAGGAGCAGGTCACACTCTGACACATCCACATGCACAATCAACCCCTGACGTCAACAACACAGCTGCGGACAAACCATGCCCCAGAGTCCCCACTCCCACAAAGACACACATCCACCCAAGACTGGTAACGTCTCAACACTGCATGGACACAGAAGTCAAAGGCACACCGCCTGCAAGGGACAAGAGGCAGCAGACTCAGAGCTGCAGGGGCGACCCTCACAAAACTGCAGCACACACATATGACAGTCAGAGCACAGCAGCATAGACAACAGTGTGGGACAAACTGCAACACGTGAACAACAGGACAGAGGGCGAAACTGCTGCCGCTTGTGTGAAGATACTGGCCAATTACATTTGGCATAGCAGGGGTATGTGAGATGAAACTGCACAAGTACAACCTCACATCCCTGATGGTGTTGAAAATGTCAACTGTCCCGCATCCAACAGGCATCTCCTCCTACACAGCCACAATGTACACTCGTCATGCAGTCTGTATGTGAACTTGTACAATGCCTGGACAAACATGTCAGCACGATGTAATGCAGCATCTCCCCTTAACATTGCAGAGGGACCATCAACACCACCTGCAGAGCAGACCCAACAACTCTACACTGATGACGAGGATGACAACCCCATCATCGACACCGAAGCCCTCAGAGAGCTCATCGGCCGCATCAGCTCCCCACCTCCAGGATCAGGGCAGCCCAGCTGCATCGAGGAGACCCCACCCCCTGCACAGACCACACAGCAGGCAGCACCTGCCACACCGGCTGTCTCCCAAGACCCCCACGGAACACACCTGGCCTTCCAAACCCGTGTGTTAGAGGCCCAGGAGAAGCTGGCTGATCAGGTGCGGGTGGGGTTTGACCTCCTGGCAGCCAAACTTGATGCCATCCATGGGTGTCTACGTCCCTTCGGGGACCACTTACAGTCCCTGATGGACACCCACAGTCTGCTCCATGGCCTCCAACGAGCCCTGGCCGACATCGCTGGAGTCCTGACTCGGAGACAAGAACACCTGTCAAGTCAGAGTGGCTCCAGCGATCTCAGCAGTGACTTGGCACAAATGCGGAGGCTCATGGAGGACATGGTGCGGATGGAGGCGGAAAGGTTGGCTGTCACTGCTGCACATCAGCAAAATGTAGCTGGGATATACCATGCCCTGCAGATCCTCGTCATGGCATTGCTGCCACAAGGCCTGGCGCAGATGGATGCTGCTGCTCCTACACCATCCCCATCTGCGCCCCCTGGTGTGTCTGTGTCTCACAGTGCGGCAGACATTTCTACTCCTGCACCTGATGTGTCACTGCCACACGGTGCGGCCGACAATCCACCTCCGGCCACTGATGTGTCAGTGGCACACAGTGCTGCAGCCGGAACTGCAGCACCCACAGGTGAGGCACAGCACACATCAGAGGACGAGGATGATCCAGACTTCTTGATCATGAGGCAGCAGTAGCATTCCTCCCACCCATTTGGCCTGTTTCATCTTGGTTCTGCCCTTGGCATCATGACCTTCCACTGCCCCCCGATGCACTCATTAACTCTCACCTTGGACCTCAACATGGACTGCCATATTCTGTCAGATGACCGATTACACAGCGATCAGACTGCGGTCTGGACTCTTCCTCTTCCGATGTACTTGTCATGCCCTGAAGGACTCTGGCTTGCCCGCCACGTGCCAATGATGTGAAGTGGGGTCTGCATGGCCCTGTACTGCTCCAGCTGCAACACTCCACTGGATGACAATAAATCATTCACTATTGCACCGTTGTGTCATGTCTTCGATCATTCAAGTATGTGAGTGTGGATGTGTGTTGGGTCAGTAATTCCCCCTGACGTCCATGTTGCACACGTCGTGGGACATGAGTCACAGGCTGCTACATTGCCGATTGCGTTCCGTGCGGCGTAGTCACGACATCAGGGACACACGCATTCGTCACTTCCTTGTCCGGACAAGGACTGAACCAGCGCACACAGCCCCGGGATCATTCTTGCACACCCGATGCAGGTCCGGCGTACGCCAGGCCAGACCACTACGCTTACGCTCCGAGGGGGGATGACATAGCTACATGTCCTAGGATTCCACGCTTGGGATCTGCTGGTCACTGTTCTAGTTGCCAGCATGCCACGGCCACTCCCTGAGGGCAGGTTTGCACACACACCACACCCATTCAGCAGATGCGTCACGGGCCATGTGACACCGCCAATAAAAGGGGCCTGCAACGTCACATTCCACACTGCCAGAGGTGACCTAATGACATACGCGCAACGTGGCTCAATCATGGAGGGTCCATGACTTGTGGCACACAGGGTTAGTCGCCCCCGACGTCCGGTGAGTTGCACAGGGTTAGTCGCACCTATGAAGCTGAGCGGGTGTGCAGCCTGCGATGATGACGTGTGCACTGATATGGACTCTGCCATTTCTGACTCAAGACCCAGTATGAAGTGTGTGACCTGCTGGACCGCGGGGGGGTGCCGCATGATGTGGGGACTGCCAATGCTGCGGGCCCCGGCCTTGGAGTTGGCACCGGCACGTGGTGTGGCCTGTTGGGGACATACCGGTGGCAGCAGGTGGGCAGTGGGGCCTGGGTGCGCAGGGACAGACATTCACTGCTGGGTGGCGGAAGGGGCTGGGGTGCAGCAGCATGTGTGCGCAGTGGCGGACAGGCGATGATGCCCTGTGCAATGATTTGGACTCTGCAATTATTTGTTGTGTACTCGTTTCAGATAGGGGACCTGGTGGACTGCAGTGTTGGCCGGAGCCTGCCTGCGACGCGGGCCTACCGCCACGTGGCGTTGCCTCAAGGTTCACAGAGTTAGTGGCACCTATGGAGCTGAGCGGGTGTGCAGCCTGTGATGATGACGCGTGCACTGTAATGGACTCTTCCATTCCGAACTCAATGCCCAGATTCAGGTGTGTGACCTAGTGGTCCGCGGGGCGGGTCCGCGTGATGTGGAGGCTGCCAAGGTCACGTGTCCCGGGCTCGGAGCGTGCACCGGCACGTGGTTGGAGACACACCGGTGGCGGAAGGTGAGCAGTGGGGCCGGGGTGCGCATGGGCAGCGGTCTCTCTCCCTCTCTCCCGTTAGTTCTGTCTCTCCCTTTCTTTCTCTCTCTCCCTTTCTTTCTGTCTCTCCCTTTCTTTCTCTCTCTCTCTCCCTTTCTTTCTCTCTCTCCCTTTCTTTCTGTCTCTCCCTTTCTTTCTCTCTCTCCCTTTCTTTCTGTCTGTCCCTTTCTTTCTCTCTCTCCCTTTCTTTCTCTATCTCCCTTTCTTTCTGTCTCTCCCTTTCTTTCTGTCTCTCCCTTTCTTTCTCTCGCTCCCTTTCTTTCTTTCTCTCTCTCTCTGTTCTTTGATGAGTGCATGACACACCTTCTTATCTCAGATTTTTTCTTGCAGGCTGTAACTTCCAGATTGTCCAGAGTGGATCCGCATGGACTCTTCAGAATTGTTGTTTTGTGTTGTGTATTAATAAAGTTCTGTTGTGTGATTTCTAAGTTGTATGTTTGTTTCTCCTTATTCTGACCACACATGTAGGTTTGTTGTTGTATTTGTGTGACATCAGGCTCTTATTTTCTCGTGATTTCGTAAAGTTGCTGTGGCACATCTTTGTCTGGGGTGGGTGGGCCGGGGGGGGCCAGGGGTGTGGGGGGTCCGGGGGGTGGTGGCGCTTGGTGTTGTGGGCCTCAGGGGTCTCCGAGCTGCATGGGCAGCGGCTCCATGGCATCTGTTGTTCTTCAGGTGTGGCTGTGGGCTGGGCTCCCTTTTGTGGTGCAGGTAGTCGTCCTGCTTAGCACCAGCAAAAGGCAGGAGTTAAATCCCTGCTGCTACTGTGGCTTATCGCCTGTTTTTGCCTCGCATCGCAGATCTGGCTGTCCGTAGAGAATCGCGGGGTGTTGTCTTTTCGTGTGTTTTTGCACGGACACGCCTATTCTGCATCTCATTAGCGTTAGTTGGCAGTGTCAACGGTGGCGATGTTTTTTGCGGCAGCTATCGCGGGTAATGTGGTGATGTAGGCAGTTAGCACCAGCTTGCGAAAGGGGCGGTTATTCTATCACCACCTTTGCTGCGCTAAAGTGCTGATAACTCGGCGATAAGTCCTTGTGAATATGCCCCTGTGTGTACAAAATATTGTGTCAAGAATTCGAATACAAAAATATTGTGAAGGTATGTTTCTATAGGTAAGCAAAGTTTTACTGTATATAACTCCACATGTATGTACCTTGAAAATACATATATAGCTTCAAGGTACCTAGATGTGGAGATAAGAATAGTAAATCTATACTTACCTATTTTCACTTACCTTCTCGATAACGGAGCCACAGGTGGGACAAAGGGCCTCATTACAATGTGACTCGAAAAGCCTCCGACCTATGGTCACATCGTAGGTTACACTTCAAACCGCCGCATTATAATGCAGGCGGTCAAAAGTGAAACCGGACGGTCATTCCGGCTGGATTCCAATGCGCTCAAGGAGCCCGTCGGCAAGTCGGAGGCCTCACTGTAATCCCTAAAGACGGTGTTTCCGCCGTCCGTATTACGATGTTGGTTTCCAACAGGCTTTCCATGTCAGGCTTTCTGACATGGAAAGCCTGTTGGAAAGCGACTTTAGGGGCCTCTAGCAGGGACCCCTTCTCCCTGCGGCATCCAGTTGGGGGCTGGGGGGCACCTATTGTGCCCCCCTGTTGATCCCTGCACAGTGTGGCAGGCACCTTGAGGTGTCTGCCATGCGGTGCAGTGATTAACAGAATCTCCCATTTCTCTATGTGGGCTTGTGCTACGGCTGGTTTATGGCCGTAGCACAAGCTCCCATAGAAAAATGGGAGTAAGCAACCGCACCATGTACGGTCGCATTGTAGTTGCGGTGTCAGGACCGCCGTCCGGAGGTCGGTAGGTCCCGAGACCGCGACAGTGTTGGTCAGAGGCAACTCCAACCGACATCGTAATTTGGCCTAAAGAGTCAACCTTGTGATGTAAATTCAAAGATGCATGATATTTCCACAGAATGGAGTGTCTTTCACTTGCCTTTACATTTTGAAAAATAGAAGCATGCTGATTCTCCTTGTTTCGAAAGTGTCAGATCATAGCCTGTGGAGGTCAGCCAGGCGAGGTGTCAGACTGAGTTTAACATATTTGTTTTTTTTAAAGGGTGGGCCATGCCCTAGTAGCATCAGAGAGCTGTACAATAAGAGAAAACTTTATTTGTCATGTCACAAAAACATAGCACATTGTGGGGTTTAGTGATGTTTTAGAGTTCTTTATGCAAATTTTCTATGTTCTAATACAACTTGAGATATGTCAATCAATCAATCAGGGAATTGTAAGCGCGCTACTCACCCATGAGGGTCTCAAGGCGCTGAGGGGGGGGGTCCGCAGATCTGTTTAGCCGAAGAGCCAGGTCTTGAGGGTCTTCCTGAAGGTGTTCAGGGATGCGGCGCGTCTGATGTCTGCCGGTAGCTCGTTCCAGGTCTTGGTTGCAATGTGAGAGAAGGATCTTCCGCCTGCTCTGGCTCTGTGGATGCGCGGGGTTTCGGCCAGTGCGAGGTTGGCAGATCGGAGGTTTCTTTTGGGTACGTGGAAGTTGATTCTGTCGTTGAGGTATTTGAGTCCGTTGTTGTGTAGGCATTTGTAGGCGTGAGTGAGGATTTTGAAAGTGACTCTTTTCTCCACGGGGAGCCAGTGGAGACTTCGTAGGTGTTGGCTGATGTGTTCGTGTCGGGGGATGCCGAGGACGAGTCTGGCGGCGGTGTTCTGTACTGTCTGGAGTTTGCGGAGTAGGGACTTGTTGATGCCAGCGTAGAGTGCGTTTCCATAGTCCAGTCTGCTGGTGATGAGTGCGTGGGTGACTGTCTTCCTTGACTCAGGGGGGATCCACTTGAAGGTCTTGCGGAGGATGCGGAGGGTGTTGAAGCAGCTGGAGGTGACGGCGTTGACCTGTCGGTTCATGGAGAGTGATGTGTGATATGTGTGAAGAAATATTCTATAAGAGAACAGGTGCGGCTGCGGGAGGATAGCCAGTGCTTAATGTGAGTTGGTGGGTGCAGTGGGGCCCATACAAACTTATTTTTTAGGACCAACACTTATTTTTCCTTAACAGCCTTTAATCTGGAGCAAAAGAGAGAAAAACAAAAAAGGGGAACGAAAGAGAAACACAAAGATGGAATACAGTGATAAAGGGAGGTACCAGGGATGAAATATAATCTGCAAGAGAGAGAGATAAAGAGGCAGGTAGTGTCTGGTGTTAATTGAAAGACATATGAGGTGGAATCACAAATATGCAGCCTTGGTATTCAACACTACGTTCTTCGATAGCATTGGCTTTCTGCACCTACACTTATTGTTTTACAAATTGAACACTGCAGATGGCTGGTAATTGTATCTTATCTTAAAAACTGTGGTTGACACCTAAGTCATGCTTTTGCAGTGGTGATTAGCTGCTTACCACCATCATATCTGATCCCTGCCTGTTGGTTACTACCAGGAGAGCACACTACTTTTATTTGTGTTATTTTAGCACAGTGTCATACCTATTTATCAAGCGGGAGATGATATCCTCATCAAAAGAAAGAACTGTTCCTGATGATGGCCATGTGTGCAAGAGGAAACCAAGTAATGTTTCAGTATCAAAGGCCCAGAAAGGCCCAATTGGGGCCACACAACTCCAGAGAGCTGCTTCTTATGCTTGTATGTTAGGAAGCATCTCCAGCCAACTCACGCAAACCATCCGGAACACCGCTACCAGATTTATTGTAGAAATCCCCAGAAGCGCACAAACTGCACTGGCTACCCATGCATAAATTCTGCAAATCCCCAGTACCTCACAGAACTGCGCTGGCTACCCATGCATAAATTCTGCAAATTCAAGCTTCTCATCCACGCCTACAAAGTCCTCCACCATGCAGGATTAGCCTACCTCAATGATCGACTCGAACTATACCAACCCTCCAGACATCTACGCTCACTTCTCTCTGCCTCGCCTGAGTCCCGCTCATCCACAGAAGTAAGGCAGGAGGTAGGGCTTTCTCCTTCATCACAGCCAAAAACTGGAACAAAATCCCTCTACACATCAGGACCACCACTCCACTCCTTGACTTCTTCAAGAAACTGAAGACCCACCTCTGACCCTACGCTCTGGCTCTGGTGTCTGGATACCCTCAAAGGGTGATAAGTTGTGCCATACAAATCTACATAAGATAACTACATTACATAGCATGCACCTCGTGTTACATATGCCATGATGAACGTGGACGCCATCTTGTTGGACTTGCATCATGTTTCCATGACAGCCCAACATTACGGGTTCCCTCGTATGAGGAGAAGATTAGTTCTGACTGGAATATATCTAGAATCTTTGTCCCTGCTTTGATGGCAGTCATTCACACTGGGAAGGGGCTAAGCTATAATGATAGTGAGCAGTGCAAAGAAGCAACAGTCCAAACTCACTGTGTGCAAAGCACAAATCCAAAGGCTAATTGAAAATCATATCTGATAAAAATGGCACATTCCTGCCTTCTCGATTTGGCACATCGCATCAAGTTGCCCTGCTTCATTGCTCTGTGTAAAAGTTTGATAAATCTGGGCCCTCATCTTTACAAATATAAATGCAGAACACATGAGTCAGTGGGCATGGGGAAGGCATGTGACAGATGCTTCACAAGGTTCATGATACTGAGGGGCCGATTAAGATGTCGGTCTGTAAGCCTCCAATCGATCGTAGGTTTACAATCCTGCTGCCAAATTATTATGTCGGTGGTCGGAGTGTAAACCGGCCGGTCAAACTGACTGGCTTCCGACAGGCTCAAGGAGCCCGTCGGCCAGTCAGATGCCGCTCATAATCCCCAATGGATGGCGTTTCTGCAATTGGGATTATGATGTCAGTTTCTGACAGGCTTTCCATGTCGGGATTTCCAACATGGAAAGCCTGTCAGAAAGCAACGTTTGGGGCCCCTAGCAGGGTCCTCTTCCCTCCATGGCCTACGGTTGTGGCCTGGGGGACACCTATGGTGCCCCCTGAAAATCCCAGCACCATGTGGCAGGCACCGTGAGGTGCCCGCCACTCATTGCAGGGATTTACACAAACTCCCATTTCTCTATGGGAGCTTGTGCTGCGGGCAGTTCCCAGCCACACCACAAGCTCCCATAGAGAAATGGGAGTTTGCAACCGCACCCTGTACGGTCTCATCATAATATGGTGTTCGAAACCGTCGACCTATGGTTGGTCGGTTCCCACACCACGACGGTGTTGGTCGGAGTTAACTCCGACCGACATTGTAATAGGGCCCTCAGAGTTTTAATACTAACCTTTTTAGAAGGCATACATTTAGAGCTCCATTTTGTCTTAAAACCAGTATATTTCACCCTCGCAAAGTCCCCAACTTTAACTTTAGACACTTTGGAGCCAAAGATTTTGCACCACCATTCTTTCATCTTGTTTTGTTTCCTTAACACATTAGCTTTGGCTTGCAGATGCATATTTCTTTCAAGGTCTTGTTCCTTAAACTTGGTCAACCATAATGTTGGAAGAAGGAATTCTGTTTCTCAGTAAAGAAAAAGGTGGAAAATCCTGTGGTTTCATAAGGTGTTAAATGATAACGCCAGACAATGTTTTGGTAAAGAAAATCTCAACATCTTTCTTGAATGTTACGCTGCATGCACATCCTAAGAAATTAATCTATTCATTAACTCTTTCTACCGGACCATTAGATTTTGGAGAATAAAGTGGAGTGTGTTTATGAATTATGTTGTGTTCCTTAATGAAGTTATTCGTTTTGTGTGAAATAAATTGATTCCCATTATCTGAAATTATAGTTCTTAGGAATCATTCCCTGTAAAAACATTTTTGCAAGAATTCTAATACACTTTCTGTCTCAGGTACACCTGCAAACTTCATTCAACCCTTTTCAAATAGTAATCGACCATTCCAATGATGTGTTTAAATTGGTTTTCATGAGATCTAATGGACCAATAATATAAATACCAACAAGTTCCCATGGTTTTTCAGGATATAGAATGGGTTCCAAAGGTGTCAAAGATATTTTCAATGATTTATTGGAATTAGAACAAACGAAACATTTCTTAATGGCATAAGTAACCATAGAATCAATATAATGCCATCCAAAATCTACTTCTAACAGGTTTTTAGTATTGGTCTCACCTAGGTGTTCCTTGAGTGAAAATGCAAAAAATTTAGAACTTATATCGACAGGAGGTACAAATCTATCATCCCTCATTACAAATATCGTCTCCAAAGACAATTCTTCCTTCACCTTACAAAATACTTGCAATTCACTAGGAGTGGTCCTTCTGTGGGCCATTTACTAACAATCAAATGCTTGACACGTTGTTAATCGAAGCTTCATCCCACTCTTCTTCAAAAATGAAAATATTATCAGATTCAACAACATCAGAAATGTTGCCACCAATACATTGTTCTATTGAACCTTCCACTCCTTCATCAAACTTACATGGTAACCTGGAGAGGCAATCTGCTCTGGTAGTTTCCTTACAAGAAATATATTGTACATCAGAATTAAACTCATACAGTTCAGATATCAATCTGCAAGTGGCCATCCCTGTGACATTACTAGAAAGAAAAGAAACCATTAATTTGTGGTCTGTTCTGATGATGAATCCCCACAAGTAAGTCTTAAAATGCTCAACTGCCCACATGCATCCCAACACCTCCCAGGGCAATGTAAGAATAGCTTATTTCTGCTTAAGACAAGGTTCTTGATGCATAAGCACCAATAAGCTCTCATGTTTGTTTAAACGTGGACATTTTAGAGAGGACAGCACCTAACTCAATTCCACTAGCGTCTATAGTAACCATGAAAATGTAATAATCTGAAAAAGATGTGAGAGCTAATGCAGCACGAATTAAACCTTTGACCATATTGAAATCGCTTGTCAAACTCTCTGTCAAAACAAACATATTCTTTTTTAACAATTTCCTCAAGGAAATAGTATGTGATGAGAAATCAGAAACACATTTTGAGTCAAAAAGCCCCAAACATGATGACAAATATTCCTTAGACATAGGTAACAGAATGTCTCTGATGACTTTAAGAAAACCTTCTCAGAGCTTATACCATTGAAAGAAATAGTATGGCCTAGATACTCAACTTCACTTTGTAAAAATGTACACTTGTCCTTATGAAGAGTCGTACCTCTTTCTTGTAGAACAGAAAAAACTTTAGTAAGAATGAAATTATGTTTGTCAATGGTTGCGACAAAGATAATGATATCATCTTGAAAATCTGCTACTCCTTCCATATTGGCAAAAAGTGAATCCATCAACCTTTGAAAAACGAAAGGGGCAGATGTCAAATGTAATGGCATTCACAAATAACAAAATGCCGCAGAAGTGTTACAAATGTGCTGAGGTGTCTGCAATTATTAGCTAATTCAATTTGACGGTAAGCTACCTTGAGTTCTAATGTAGTAAAAATGTTGACTTTTCCCAGTCTCGCACAAATAGCCTATATCTTGGAATGAGGTTGACAATCCACTAAAATTTGCTTACTGAAAATCTTAAATCAGCCCCCAATTTTAAATCTCCTTTTTTTAAATCTAAAGCAATATGAGATACTACTGTGAAGATTCAGTTGGTTCCTTATACGTACAGTTTAGTAAAGAAGAAATCTCTTCCTGAACATACATGGATACATTTCTTATCCTATTTTGACAGATGTTGCATCTTGAATCAATTTGATTTTGGGAGAAAACCTTTCCTAATTTCTTATTGAAGACATGAGAAAATGAGTCCGAAATTACATCCACAGAGTGAGAAACCATCAAAAAAGACACAGAAGTATCAATACCCACTCGAAGAGTCATTCCTGAGTGTTTTGATAAGAAACCTAAACCTTGCCACAACATAAATTGTGTTGAATATCAACACAAAATAATCTTAATAAGTCAATATTGTTTCCACAATCAGAAAAAGCCTTCATGTCTGGTTCAAATAAAGGTGAATTAACCCAGCGTGTTGCAATAAATTAGTCAAAATGACGGTTTCTGGAGACCTGGAGGGAGCTAATACAGTGGTTGACACTTAGGGCCTGAATAGAAGTTTGGCAGTGTGGGAGGGGGCTGCCATGTCACTGCCCCGCTCCCACACCACCAAACAGGGCTGCTGCCCGCCTTCCAGGTTCTGAGTGAAATCATGGTTTGGCAGGCAGGCAGCATGGCGGTCCCACGGCGGTGCAGTAAAAAGGCTCAAATGTGAGTCTTAAAGCTGCATCGCCACGGGACTGCCACAGCATGTTCCAGCACGGCATGGACTGGTAAGTCCATGCCATACTGGAAGTGGGGGTGCAGGCACACAGAGGGGCACAACATGTGCCCCCATGCATGCACCAACATCCATGGGACAAGGGGGGCCCTGAGGGCCCTCTTTGTTTCCTGACCTCCAGCAGTTTCATGGAGTAAGAACCTCCATGAGACCGCTGGTGGTCAGGAAACTTGTAATATGTATGGCGCTGCTGCAGCGGCACTGCCAGCATATTGTGAGCCCCTGACCGCCGCACCACAGCAGAGGAACACAGTTCCCTGATGGTTGTGGCGTTCTAATGGTGGTCCAACCGCCAAAGTTATAATACGCGGTCGGACCGCCAGTGAGGCAGTGGCTGGACCACCACTGCCACGTCACCATGAGTTTGGCGGTCCACGGACTGGCAAACTCATAATCAGGCCCTTAGTCACGTTGTCAATGAAAATAGCACATTAGGGAAGAACATAGGGCTCCAAATAAATATTTGTAACTACACCCAGGTTTCTCTCAATAATAGAAATGTTTTTAGAAGAAATGGTTTGTAGAGAATCATTTTCTGAAGGACATCTTTGATCATTAATGGTTAATATTATATTGACAGAAATATCATTATCCTCATCTTCACCTTCTTGAAAAGAATGATTTTTTTTTAAACCATAGTTCACACAGCAGCCAGATGGCCAAACATTTTGCACTTCTTGCATTCCTTGACAATGGCCATACAGAGTTTTGAATTAGCCAAATGAGTGAATGACATCTGTAAAATTAGTGAATATAGGCACAGACATTTAAAGAATGTTTTTTGACTGGTTTGTCCTTTGATCTGTCTTCATTTTTACACTTTTTATCACTTAAATTAATATTTTCAGTACAAAAACTTCTTCACTTGTGTTTTTATTTTCAGACATGGGGGCATATTAGCAAGAAGAGGCGATAATCATCGCTAACCCTGCTTAGCGTGATTTTTTTATCGCCGGCTATCGCTGGAATATATCGCCACGCTAACGCTGTATTAGCAACGATTAGCGCTATGGCGATGAATATTCCAGCGATAGCGGGGGAAATGGGCCAACATCGCTGAAAAACCAGCGATGTTGCATGGAGAAGGGAGAACACCTTGCTGATACGACCCTGTGGTCGTATCAGCATAATCCACCCCCATGTTAGGTATGGCTAACACCTGCTAATTGCAGGTGTTAAATAAATGGCGATGACCCCGGTTAGCGCGACTTTTCACGTCGCTAACTGGGGCCATGGCCACCTTGCTAATAGGCGATAGGCCTGTTAGCGAGTGTTTCCCAGGTTTGTTCGTCGGGAACGCCCACTTTGCATGTCATTAGCGATAAATATCGCTGACATGCAAGCGAGTAAAAAACGGGCGCTAATGCCCGAAAACTGTCTCTAACTGCTGTTAGAGACAGTTTGCTGATAGAGCGATATAAATATCGCCGCTTTAGCTGCAAAAAGTGCCGCTAAAGCGGCGATAGTGCCCTTGCTAATATGCCCCATAGTCTTTATAGAACGAATATCAACTTCAGCACTATTCACAACGACAAGGGTTTTCTTTAAAGAAGGACTGCGATGTCTCAACAGTTGTTCCTTAATTTTCCTGTTAGAGCAATGAAGAACAATTTCATTTCTGACAAGAGTTTAATCCTATTCACATTTCAAGGCTAACACACCTAGAGCTGCTGTACAAGCATCTATAGGCTCATTGACAACTGAGGACATGTATACAATGTATGTGTCTTCATTACAATGTGGGTATCATCTTTGAATTGTAATTTAAGTCTATCATTTGCTTCTGAAAAAAAAAACATTATCACCATCTGATGTCCCTGGAGGAGCTTGACAAGGAGGTAAATGCCAACAATGTTGTTGAGCTTCTTTTCCGAGTAGGCTCGATTGCAATGCTTCGCTCCTTTGTGCATTAAAGTTCATACCATCCATAGCGATTAGATAAATGTTAAAAGGTTTTAGCCAAGAACTCCATTGCATAGAGTGTTCACCAGAAGAATCTAGAATGCAGGAGGAGGATTATACTGCATTTTATGGTAAATAATAAATGTAGGTTCCAGGCAAAAAGAATTTAAAGTTTAGATAGGAGAGAGCCAAGTGAAAGTGTTTTCAAAATTGTGCCAACAAGCTTTAGAAAAAAATAAACAGACTCAAAATGTGACTCTAGAAGACAGCACCAGCAATGCGGGGTAAAAGAGGGCAGGTACTCAATGAATCAGAAATTTAGATGCATGTGCTTCAGAAAACACTGCAAAAGGCGGCCTTAAGCACTACGAAGGTTGGTGGCCCAACAGGCTTGCAGCATGGCAGAATAGCAGAGCCGCTGAGGTGAACGAGGTCGGGTCCGGCCACTTGCGCAACAGCTGAAGGGATACAAATGCTCCTAGAGCAGGCAGCAATGGGAGGAGCAGGGGCCCCTAGAAGCAACACCAAAATGTTGAAAAGAGTATGGAAATAAGTGGAAATGTTTATTGGGCCCCACAGCCAGGCGATTTCCTCACTCAAGCAGGTCTCCGAGGAATGGCTTTGAGCATCAAGGGCCCGATTCCGATCTCGCTAGGAAAGCCCTCCATACGACTCGGATCCGGAGGGCTTTCCGAGCGAGACGTGCTCCGGGAGTCCGAACGAGTGAGTACGATGCTGCTGTATGCTTACAGACTCGGTTCGCTTGGACTACCATTGAACTCTATGGGAGCCCGTGTACAGATGCGTACACAGGTACCGATAGCAGAAAAGGGATGGGTGGGGAAAAGCATACACCCTGTGGTGGGCACCCCATTGTGCCCGCCACACTATGCATGCCTGGATCAGGGGGACTCATGGGCACACCCCCGTGACAGATTCGGAGGGCCCCGGGTGAAGGGGGGCCTGCTACGGCTCCCCACAGTATGCTTCCGACAGCCTTTTTATCTCGCTGAGACCGAGACGAATCGGCTTTTCGAATCGTGCATCGTACTCGCTCGGTCGCAATTCGGCTCCATAGCGTGCCGCAATTCCGCTACGTACAAGTCGTACAGACACGTTTGGGTCCCGGAAACGATTGGGTCGGTGTGTACGCGATCTTCGCATCGTACTTGGTTGTTCGGACCTGTGTACGATTCAGTCGTAAACAAGGGCTACGAATCGGATCCAGAAAAGCCAAATCCGATTTGGAGGCCTTCTGAGCGACATTGGAATCGGGCCCCAAGACTTTAGAATCATAAATGCAAAACACATGAGGCAATGAGCACAGGGAAGCCATGCAACAAAGACCTGCAGGGAACCAGTGGTGTAATAATGACCCTCCCAGCCCCAGCGGTGTGAGTGTCCCCCTCTGGCACTGTGCACAGGAGGTTGGCCCCTGGACTGAGAGCTCCTGACTAGGTCCAGAGTGTGGGGGTCCCCTCCATGTACTTTGCAGGGGGGCCACCCTCTAGTTTTGTTATGCCACTGAGGGAACATGCCATGAGACAATCAACACACTGATGAGACAAATTGACACAAGGCTACAAATGAAAAATACAACAGTATCTCAGCCTCCTCCTTTTTAGGTAGTCCCAGGAACACCTCCTTTGGCGTCAGTGGAAAAAAGAGTTTGAGGAATATCTTGATGCCGCTGATAGGCATTTATTTACTGGTAAAAAAAAAATGCTTATATAGAATCTTGGTCAAGAAGGCAAGAGCACTTTGAAGGCATTACCTATGGAGGAAGCAACCGTACAAACTGGAAAAGAATTAGCTACAGTAGAAGTAATTGACAAAAATGCTACCATATTTAAAACACTAGACCAGAGAATCAGTCCCCAGAAAAATATGGTACTAGAAAGGTATACA
Organism: Calotriton arnoldi; assembly: GCA_963921515.1. Lineage (NCBI taxonomy): Eukaryota > Metazoa > Chordata > Amphibia > Caudata > Salamandridae > Calotriton > Calotriton arnoldi. Next base: position 846,197 of record CAWUFW010008771.1, read on the forward strand.
TTTTTACAAAGAGGACAACAACTTGCAGAACAAGTGGAAAATTCTGTAGCTGCATAGCAAATGCTGGTGGTTACATTCAACTTTTGTGATGTACAATATGAAATGATAACATATCAATTAATCGAAACGACCAAACAATAATAACGTTCAAGAGAATTATCATTGAATGAGAATCCCGAATTATTCACTGCCTCAAACTTAGCAAAGCGGATTGAATGTTCTGAAATGTATAGGAGAGAAAAAACTAAGGGCCCAATTACAAATCTGGTGGTCCAAGGACCGCCAGACTCGTGGATGCATGGTGGTGCTGGTCCAGCCACCGCTGCTATGGTGTTCCAACCACCCCATTATGACTTAGGCAGTCGGACCACCATTGGGACCACCAATGATGCCAGGGAATTGCTATTCCCTGGAGGTGACGCGGTGGTCCTGAGGGAGCAATATGTTTGGCGGGACGCCGTGGTCCCACCAAGCATATTACGGGTTTTCTCTCTGCCACTGTTTTCATGGCAGTTCCAGCACCATGAAAACCGTGGCAGAGAGGAAACAAAGGGGGCCCTTTTGCCTCCTCCGCATGTGGATGCACACAGGGGGGCATAACATGTGCTCCCTTGCATACAATCACATCAGTTCCTGCATGGCATGGGCGTTCGAGTCCATGGCGTGCAGGAACCTTGTTTGGCGTTCCCATTGCAGATGTCTTTTTCAAAGGCACCACCGCCTTTGAAAGAGGCACCGCACCGAGAACCACCACACCGCCCGCCCACCAGACCACTTTTAAACTGTAATCTGGTGGGAGGCAGCAACTCTTGGTGGTGTGGGGGAGCAGCAGTGCCGTGCCGCCTGCCCCCACACTGCTAAATTTCGTAATTGGGCCCAAGCTGGCAGGGATTTCCGAAATGAAAGAGATAAAGAATGTTTGCGAAGAAGTAGAAAAAGTGAATGTGAATTCAAACTCCCTCAAAGTAAAAGGGCAGTATGAAAGCAGAGGGAACAAAGGTGTGCAAGAGAGCAATGATAATGCGTGTTTCTGCTCTTTATGGAATTCTTGGGACAGGTACCAGTGGATTTTCTTATCTGTGAGTTGCTACTCAGAAAACTGAACTGGGTAGTGATCCAGTAGCAGTGTTTTGCAATTCCATGGGCATTGAAGAGGTTTAGTTCCTACCTCCACTCTCTTACTCTTCCTCCGCTCTCTTACTCTTCCTTACTTTCTCTCTCTATCTTTCTCTTTTTTTCTGGCTCTCCCCTTCCCTTCTCTCTTCATCCTCCAGCTTCTCACCGTGTGCCTACTAAAAAATAACTTATTGTTATTTGTGGGAATTTTTCCAGAAGTCGCTGAGCAGTTAGGGCTTTCTGTGCTCAGACGGTATCAATATGAGATGTTTACCATGGGTGACAAGGAGATTAACTGAACTATTGGAAACAAAACTGAGCACTAAGTCCACGTCTTTAGCACTTGACAATCAGGGTCGTGAAGTTCAGCAGTTCAGGATTAATCAGGGAGATGATGAGGTGTTAGAGACTTAAAATTGAACAAGACAGCCAGTACTGGCCAATAAATCAATGTCCAGTCAATGCTTATTCTCTAGAAAAGAAGCAGTATTTTACTTGATTTACCCATAATATAATACTGTACAGAATACAGCAGAGAATCACAAATGCTAGAAGAGTGAATATTCCCTGCATTTTACTGGGATAAAACCTACTGTTCTAGTGGAACAGGCTCTCCCAATACGGTCACAGAATAATCTCTCGGACTTCTCACCTGTGGGGGTGTGAAATGCAAAAACTCTAGTGGGGGCTACCTACCTGGTTGAGGGTCAGTCTGAACAGTAATCCCCTAGCCTCTAATATGGGCTGCGTTCCCCCCTTCTGGGTTCTTCCCTTGTTGCACAGTAGGTTTATGTTCATTGGTCACATCAGGGAGCACCTGCAGTTTCCTGAGTGTAAGTGGGCAGCACAGCTTTATCTAATGTGTGGTGCATGCTCCATGAAGGGCAGGTGATAGGCCCCTCACCCCAGTCAAACCAATTGGTGTACGTGTGGCCTTTACAGTACTGGCACAATGTCACAGGTGACGTACGAAAGTGCTAGCACCAGTCAGAGAGGTAGCCGTGAAGTCACAGTTCTACGTGCTTGTCGGGTCTTGGAGTCTAATATCTTCCTTCAACTCAGACACAGAGCCACAACCCAGTAAGCACTACAGTTGTGTATTCCAGCTACCAATTCTGAGTCCTGTTCTGAATGTTTCTGTTTGCTTGCTTGTTTCTCTCAGACTGGCCCAGTCAAAGATTTAGTCATCAGGTGTGGGCAGGATGGTGGGGTAGAGTAAAGAGTCTTCTCTGAGGGACCCACAACAAGAGCACAAAAGAAGGGTAGGCTGTCCCACTCATCTACCTGTTTACCTGTGAGGGGGTAGCCTCTCTGGAAAACAAGGGACCAGGAAGAAGGTGGGGGGAAATGCCCCTGCCTCGAAGTGGTCCTCTGTCTTGTTTTTTTAACACTCTTTAGTCTGGCCAACTATAGAAGATGTCTGGAATGTTCTGAGGGCAGCCTTGCAACCCACATCTACGGTGTGGTGGGCTCTCCCTCCAATCCGTCATTGTTGGTAGCACTCAAATGTAGTAAATGGAAACCCAGTGTGACTTTAATCACGTGTTATATGCATCTTCCACACCCATACACTAGTATACCTTATGTGAAATCCATGCTCCACAGGGACAAGAGAAGGACCCGGTTAGGGGGAACTGGTTGACCCACTAAGAAACTAGGTGAGGTCAGTAGACATGTCTCCCTGTCAAGAACACAAAGTCCCAACTTGCCAGGAGAATTGGTATTGCTGCAGCCAGTGCCAGTCCTTTACAGCCTAGTTAGCTACTGCCAGTCACAACTGAAATAAAGAGGGCACACATGGTGTGACCCTCAACACTACAGAGCTCTGCTCTGGGTCTTAATCTGCATCGTCATACATGGCTGATATGTTGTTTGGAGGAGATTGACTGCCATATTTTTGAATGATAAGTGAAGGCTTGGATAAGATGCTTATGCAAAAGCCATAAAGAAGATATTAACTACAGTTTTAAAGAACTATTGCTTTAATAAAACTATTTTTTGGTTGAGCCCCATAAGAAATTATATTGATATAAAACACATGAAGACACTGAAGATAGGCAATGTCCTTTATAGATAATAAGTAGGAATTCCTTGCCTTCTTGCACATCATAATAATAATGTTGGCCTTCATAAGCTGATATTTCATACCCATATTTGGCCATCAGGTTCAGAACTTCATCGGAAAATGACTGTAATTATCAAATAAAAGCATTACCAACATTACAGCACAAAAAGGACATATTACGTAGATTGGTGCTACTTACACAGGACCTTGGGAATTTGAGAGCGCTGCATCAAGGGAGCACAGTTGGCAAGAACCTTTCCTTCAAGCATGATGCTGGTAGAGCAGAACCTCATGTTTGTTAAATACTTTGTAGATTCAGCACACTTTGCATGCTGCTTGGACATAATAAGCAGTTCATAGTTCTTAGGTTTGCCAGGTCTCTGCATGAGTATATCAGCAAGCACAAGGGGGCCTATTCACAAAGGTAAATTTATTTGTAAGCATAACTTCATGACTGAAGTTAAATCAGTTATGCATGCCAGATATTTGCACTGGGGGTTCCTAGCAGGGATAAACCCTTTTATGGGTGTGGAGATCTCAGCAAAGAGTGTGAATATCTCTGCCTCTGTAAATCTCACTGAAGGGGTGGGATTTAGGGCGTTCCCGGGCATTACAATGCATGGTTTGCCTTGGAAGTTTGTGAATGCCCACAGACAAGTAGGTTCGTGGGCATTCATCATCTCCTACTATTTCCCTTTCAAGGGTAGAAAGGGTTGTATTTTCACTCCAGCTATGGACTGGCATACATCCTCTACCCAGGGGGTGAAGGGAAATGGATTACCTCTAAATTTGGTGGGAATGAGGGGAAAGGGAGCAAATTTAACAATGTGCCTTTGGAACTTGGATTCCATTCTCTCTGTGTGGAGTTCTCCACAACGGAAAACTCTGTTCAGGGCAAATGGTACCCCAACTGGAAAATCACATGATTGTCCGCGGCATCCACATGTGGAAAGCTGCGCACATGTGGATTACAGCTAGAGGTCATCAATAACACGCAGGACCTGATTACGAGTTAAGGCGTTCTTTATCAAGCCTGATAAATAACGATACCACAGGGTACATTATATATCAGGTGCGATCAATAGCACCTATTACGAGTTCGTGGGAAATAAGATGCAGATTTTGGTGTGTAATGCACCAAAATCCGCATGATATAGTAAATATCGTATGTTTTCCCTTGTTACATTTTGGCAGTTTAAACCAGACGAAATTTAATGAAAGTTGAGTTATTTAATGTATCTGATAATTATCGGATGTGATAAATGCCTACAGCCTTATAATTCTGACCCATGCATAACCAGAAGTTTACAAATGGGTGGGAATATTATGAGCAATTTATATTCAGGCCTAAAGTAGTAAAGGTAGACTCGAACGCAGTTTAAAATCTAAGGGAGTCATTATTACGTCTACACCAACCAGGTAGCAAACGTTAAAGGGTCTGTCTGATGAATGATGTCAAAATAGATATCAAAACCCAACCCGACATCTTCTAACAAAGTAACATTATTGAATATCTATTTTGGTCATTGTTAGTGGTACAGGACGAGGTACAGAGAACTGTGTGTTCTCTACACTAGGGGGTCGATTCCGATCCCGGTCGGAGGCGCACCTAGCACCATTCGCCCGGG